>CM076578.1:183143587-183452015 GCA_034641835.2 Pinus albicaulis
TGATATGGATTGGGGTTTCGAAGAAATGTAGATGGATATGTTACGACAATAGGTCATGACCATTAATAATAAATGGGGGAGTCCATTGTGGACCGTTATGAAACATAATGCAGATGATGTGGTCGATCTATGGCATGATGGAAGTCCCAATCAAATCAAATGATGACATGTCAAGCTAGCATATTATTATCTACATCATACATGCTAATGCTTTGACCTTTCTATTAAAATAATTTTTTGGAACTTTACCTCTATAACTAACCTTTCGTTGTCATTTCTTTGGTGTTGATTCTTCAGGTACTTTTTGGCATGGTGGTCTTCAAATGTAGTTCTTCAATTCCCTGTATTCATCATTTTTTCAGCAGGTTGTACAAATGTGTCAGAGTTGCAGAATGGAATGTACTTGTAGAAATGGAATGTGGCTACGAAATGTGGAATCAGCTGCAGAATGGAATGTAACTGTAAAATGGAATGTGGCTGCAAAATGTGGAATGAACTGCAGAATGGAATGTAACTGTAGAATGGAATGTGGTTGTAGAATATGGAATCAACTACAGAATGGAACATCAACGACAGAATGGAATGTAAATGTAGAATGGAATGTAGCTGCAAAATTGAATACCAGCTGCAAAATGGAATGTAAATGCAACATTGAATGTAATTCTGTACCACTTCTTATTGTAGAAAAGAAAGGGAACAAGGATTTCTGGAATTTTTTTTTTTTTTAGAAATGGAATGGAAAATCTAAGATGTCAGAATTTCTAATTTTCATCTTGTTTTTTCTATATAAGGATGCCAATCATTGATTGGTTTTCATACTTATACAATTTATTATTATTATTATTATTATTATTTTATTTATTTTTAGATATTTGTTTTTTTAATTTGAGTTTAGATAGGAAAAATAAAAAGCTAAGTTAGGGAAGAAGAAGGATTCTTCTTCACTAACTTCATATTAGTATTATCTTGGAAAATATTGATAAACTCTTCTCTTGAAATCGGCTTATGATATACTCACAATCGGTGTCCATTCACAAGAAGAGGTACCTTTTCTTCACCAATTTTCCTTATCCTGGCTGCTCCATTGTCAAATAATTTTTCAATCTCATAAATCCTGATCTAATGAGTATAAAACTTTCTTTGAAAGTATTTTAAATTTGAATAGAAAAAAAGTGCCCAATCCCCTGCTTGAAACTTCTTCTACTTGATATATTTATCATGCCATTTGGACCTTTGCTGCTGGACTATAATGATTCTTCAAACTGCATCTTGCCTGATATCATCAAGCTCATTACGTTGCTCCAATATATGATTTTGGGCTTTTGATGCATCAAGTCCCAATTGGACTGCCATCTTGAAGGTTTGAATTTGAAATTCTATAGGAAATGTAACTTTCTTCCCATAAGAAAGTTCATAGGGAGTATGTTCTGTTGTATTCCTCCATGTAGTTTTGTAGGCCCATAAGGCTTCAGGAAGCCTTTCTGTCCAATCTCTTATGTGTATATGTACAGTCTTAGTGAGAATTTTTTCAATCACTTTATTTATAGACACTAGACCATTCTCTTGTGGATGATAAGGAGTGGATTTTATGTGCTTGATATTGTAGTTTCCATAAGCTTTTCCACCAAATTGGATGTAAAGTGGGATCCCTGATCTGTCACAATTTCTCTTGGAACACCAAAATGAGTGAAGATATCCTCAAAAAGAAATTTAACTATAGAATTTTCATTAGCTAAAGGAAGTGCTTTAGAATCTACCCACTTAGTGACATAATTAGTACATACCAAAATATATTTATTTTGATTGGATGGTGGATTAATTGGTCCAGCAAAATCCAAAGCCCATTTTTCAAATGATTCAATGAGTACCTAAGGTTGTAATGGAATTTCATCTGAAGGAACATGTTTCCCCATTATTTGACATCTGTCACACCTTTTGACATATTCTTTAGTATCCTTAAATATGGATGGCCAATAATATCATAAATGAAGGATTTTATAGGTTGTCCTCTTATCAGCAATGTTTCCACCATATGGTTCATTATGACATGCTTTAAGAATTTTAGGCATTTCATCTTCTCGAACACACCTTCTGATAATCAGATCTGGAACTTTTTTATACAATTCATCATTAATCCATGAGTATAGTGAAATTATTTGAATAATTCTTCTTTTCTCTCTAGGAAACAAATGTGAAGGTAACTTTCCTGTGACTAAGTAATTAGCAATATCTGCAAACTAAGGGGTTTCAACAGTTATTGAAAAAATATATTCATTAGGAAACTTATCCTCAACTGGAGTATCATTTTGACATTTTGAATTCTAGACAAGAAATCAACAACTGTATTTTGTTTTCTCGATCGTTCTAGAATGGTGATATCGAATTCTTGCCTGAGTAATAACCTTCTTGTGACTCTACCATTAGTAACAGATTTATTCATTAAGTATCTAATTGTAGAGTGATCTGTAAGAACAAAGGTTTCATAGTCGGTAATATAATGTCTAAATTTGTTGATAGCATGAACAACAACTAAGAATTCCTTTTTAGTTAGAGTGTAATTTAACTCAGTGGGAGTCAAATTCTTGCTTTTGTAATATATGGCATAGGGAATCAAATATTTTTGTGCTAATATAGCTCCCAGAGCTGTATCTGAAGCATCTATTGAAATATCAAAATGTAATTTCCAATTTGGAACTCTTAAGATGGGTGCTTTAGAAATTTTTGTTTTTAAAGTTTCAAATGCCAATGGGAAATCATGAATCCAACTGAATTCACAATCTTTGGTAAGTAACTTGAAGAGTGGGGATGCTATTTTAGTGAATTTTTCTATAAATCTCCTATAATATCCTGTGAATCCTAGAAAAATTCTAACATCCTTTTGAAAACCAGGAATTGATAACTTGGAGATGACTTCAACTTTAGATGTGTCAACTTTAATTACATCTCCTAAAATGTGATGTCCTAAAACAATCCCTTCAGTAAACATCATAAATAATGTTTCATGACTTCATTAAAGATGTGCCTCTTTACATCTTTTAATAACCTTTTCCAAATTCTCTAAAGCTTCTTCAAATGAATTTCCATAAATTGTAAAATCATCCATATATACCTCTACACAATCATGTATGAGATCAGAAAAAAATCCTAGTACTGCCCTTTGGAATGTTGGAGGTGCATTACACAATCCAAAAGGAAGTAATCAACAGGCATAAGTTCCCCATGGACAAGTGAATGTGGTTTTGTCTTGGTCTTCAGGTGTTACCTGAATCTGATTGGAACCACGAAAACCATCCAAGAATGAGAAATGCGTCTTACTTGCTAATGTATCCAACACTTAATCTATAAGAGGTAAAGGAAAATGATCTTTTAGGGTGGATTTATTCCACTCTCGATAGTCAATGCATACCCTCCACTTACCGTTATTTTTGGGTACAATCACTAAAGGGGAAACCCACTGACTGTCTAAAATTGGGTAAATGAAGTTCACATTCAACAATTTTTGCAATTCTTCTTTCACAATTTCCCTAAGATTTGGATTCATCCTTATTTGAGGTTGTCTGATAGGTTTACAATTTTCCTCAATGTAGATGTGATGTATACAAGTATTAGGACTAATTCCTTTCATGTCAGTGTATTCCCATGCATATGTAGAAGAATTTTGTTGTAATGTCTTGATTAAATTTTCTTGTTGTGGTCTTTCCAAGTTTTTGTTTATGTTCAAATATTTTCCTGGAAATATTTCAACTGTAGAGTTTCCAAATTCGTCCATAGAGTATACAGACATTTTCCTGGATGAAAAATATTCAATATTTCATTGTTCTTGAAATTGATCATGTTCATATTTTGAATATGTTTTGAAGTTTTTTATTGAATTTAAGATTTGACTATCTTCACTAATGCTTGAAATAGTAAAGAGAGGTTGTATATCATTGTCATCATCAATCCATTCTTCATATTCTAACTCTGTGATTATTTTTGCTGGAGGATATAGAGTGAATTTCTTTGTTGACTTACCATCAGAGATGTACATATCAACAGATCTACAACTAATGAAAGCATCAGTTGTAGCCAACCAAGGTATTCCTAATATTAGTGGATGTCCTCCTAGATTGTCCTTAGGAGTTAAGATCATAAAATCGACAGTATACTCCCAAGATTCTATGGATACTAAAATATCTTCTAATACACCATCTGACTTGATTACAGATATGTCTGCTAATTGTAGTAATGTAGGTGTATATAGAATGTTAGGAAGGTTAAGTTGTTCCATGGTTTGTTTTCTCATGATGTTATTGTTGCGCCTAAATCAATCAATGTATTTGGAATTTTAATACCATTTACATGTGTTTTAACAACTGGAATTCATGGATCTAAATATTTTTGTATGGTAATTTTCCCATCATTATGTCTGCAATTTTTCCTACCAGTTGAATTATTTTTATTTCTTTTTTTTCTTCCTAGTTTCTTCATGCTCAACTCTTTTATTGTTTTGGATGGAATTGGAATTTCTTTAATGACCTATAAAAAAGGAATTTTGATACAAACATTTTTCAATTCATCTAGAAAATCATAATTGGGAAACATGGTATTCTTTTCTACCCCTCTATAAACTTGTAATATTTCAAGAAAAGGTGGGTTAGAAGTAAGTACTGATGGTTTCTCTATGATAAGAGTTGAGTTTATTTATTCTTTTTGTTTTTATAGAATTGGAATTTCTTTAATGGCCTATAACAAAGGAATTTTTATACAAACATTTTTCAATTCATCTAGAAAATCATAATTGGGCAACATGGTATGTTTTCCTACCCCTCTATCAAGTTGTAATATTTTAGGAAAAGGTGGGTTAGAAGTAAGCACTGATGGTTGCTCTATGATAAGAGTTGATTTTATTTGTTCTTTTTGTTTTTCATTTTTAGAATTCTAGTTTTGAAGAGATGTTCCTTCCTCAAAACTTATATTTGGATGTAGAGAGTCTTCCTCAAAATTATCTTGTTCTTGAATAACTACTGAAGGCTTTTGATTTTCTAGTATTCTACCAAATCTAAGTTGGACATCATTAAGATCTAGTGGAGTAATCATGTAAGTTGGAAATTTTTGTCCTTCTATCATGTAAGTATTTTGAGGATTCGTATTATTGGGGCTTGGAAATGGTCGGGCAGGTAGTTGATCTGGTCTTTGTCGAAATGATAATGAAAGTTGTGGATTTTGGATTTGGAGTAGTGGGTTGTTGATTTTGTTGAATATTTTGTTGGGGAGGATATTTTGAATTGGATGGAGGATATTGGCAGTATTAAGAGTATCTACCATAGGGATTTTGCATTCCTTGTGCGCAAGGTTGAGATTGAGGCCAAGCTTGTTGCCAAGAATTTCAATTATTTGGTGGGGGTTGAGTATACATTTGATTGTTAAAGCCTTGAGTTTGTGGCCCCTGCCATGGTCTTCTAGAGACAAAGAAAAGAGATTTTGTTGGATTTGAAGTTGTTTCTTCTTGAAAAATAGCTGTAGGACCTCGAATTCAAGGGAAACTCTTATTTTCACGATTTTATCAACAAATCACATAGGTCTCTATGAATTTTTCATCAAGAGGACATTCTCTAAAAGCATGCTTCTTTCTGCATTTAGGACAGAAAATAGCTAAAGAATCAGTCTCAACTTTCTGCTTGCTTTGTAATTTGAGGATGTCTATGTCTTCACTAAGAATCCCTAAGATATTTCTTTTAAATGCATCAAGCATATTTCCAATTTCTGCTCTACATAATGGTCAAGTTGAAGATCTACTCACTCTAGCAAGAGAAGAATCTCTTGGACTTTTCCCATTTTTTTGATTTTCCCCTTGAGAAATGAATACATAATTCAACAATGTCAGGTAGTGGGAGTTGAGAGATATCTCCCTTCCCCATCATGTTGAGGATACCTATCCGCTCGTCTCTAATGGATTTTAATAAAAGAGGTCTTAAAGTATCTTGATATAAATTATCCGTTTTTTCTCTTTTTATGTTATAATTGAGTATTTCAATTAAATCCTCCAAATTCTCATCCTATTTTTGCGTCATTTTGAATACTTCATCCTTATGATTAATGGGTATGAAATAATCCAAATATATTTCTAAAAATTCTTTCTTCATGTCATTCCATGTCGTAATAGAATGTGTGACTAAACCCATGAACCATTTTAAAGCTGCTCCTTTCAATGTTGAAGGAAACAACTTATGTTTTTGAGAGTCTTGTAAATAATCATAAGATCTACACAGAACTTCAAATTCAAACAAAAAGGTTTCAAGATATTCACTTTTTAATCCATGGAAATTTGGAAGGATAGAAGGTGAGGTAATTTTCATTGTGGCATTTGTATCTCCGTCAATTATAGGAAATCCAAAAGAACTATAAATTTCCCTATTTCTTCTATTTTATTCAGGTCTTCTACCTCCTCCTATATTCCCTCTACCTCATCCTCCGCCTCTTCCTCCAAACAATAGATTTTCTCCATTTAGAGCTTCTTCTCCTCTTCCTACCATTATATATTCTTCAGAGCTAATATAAGGTTCAATCTCTAAGGTTAATTTTTCTTCCTCAGGTTTCTCTATTAATGGAATGTTGAAGAAAGTTTCTTCTTCTTCTTCTCCACTAGGAATTTCTAACTCTTCAGCTAAAATATTTTCCCCTGTAGAGGTGAAAAAGGTTACTCCTTCTATTGTAAATATAGGATCTTCTTCCTCTAAGACTACCTCACTGGATGAAGTAGGAGATCCTCCTAATTGGATTTCTGACCTTAAGACTTCAGGAAGTCAATTTTTAGTGAAGTATGTAATATGAGTTTGAGATGGTGGTGTATCACTACATGGTCTAGGTGAAGTAAGTGGTGTGGTAGGAATTAAAATTCTGGATCTAGCTATGAACCTACCCCTAGAATATATTTCCCTACGCATATCATTTTTTTTAGATTTAAGAAATGAGGCTACCTAATTACACTTCCTCGACAATGGCGCCAAAATGTTTAGACAATTTAATGCCTTAAATGTCTTAAATTTCTTACATAAATTATCAACCGAGGTTTGTAATCTGATGAAGTGTGGTGCACTATATATGTTTAGTTAACCTTCTTCTTATTTCGTTGTATGTATTTTATGTTGTTTTTTAGGGTGTTTTTGTGCTTTATGTCTAAATTTTAATCTCAAGAAATGAAAACTATGAAAGAAATCAATTGAATCTAGTGAAATTTAGATGTTTAAGACTAACTTTGAAAGAAGGAACAAAATGAAGTGTTCTTAAGTTGAACTAATTTGCCTAAAAATGAATAAAGAACTATTGAATGGTTAGAATCTGATCTGAAATAGAGTGTCTATTCTAATGACTTATAATTTAATATTAGTCTTATTCCATGGATGTGAATATTATAACTGAAAATTGAAATTGCAATGCTACTCTAGATGAAACAAAATTTAAAGGAAAACAACTATTGTATGTTCAATCACTCTAGCATTCAATATGGAAGTATGATGTAATCACCCTTTTGAAATGATGTACAAGCAACTGATTATACTTTAGTTTTGAAAAATTAAATCTAGGAAATCAATTAAAGCATGTAAAGGAAAACTCAGTAATTACATAGGTTAAACATTCGAGCACCAAATTTGGAAGTATGACAAGTCACCTTCTTGGCTTGATCTTTAGGAACATCCAATTATACAATTGACTGAGGATCTTAATCTAGAAAAAAATTTAAAAGCAAGTAAAAGAAAAGCTCAATGATTGCATAGGTTGAACACTCGAGCACCCAATTCGGAAGTATGAAAAGACACCTTCTTGGCCTGATCTTTAGGAGCATCCAATTACACAATTGACTAAGGATTCAATATAGGAAAGTAAATATCAGAACATGAAAGAAAACTAAACAACCATGAGCTCTATTGCCTCAAACTTAATCCAATTGGAAAATAGATAAATCTATCTTCTCGAGATGTTTTAGGAAAGTGAAGATTACACATTCATTGTATCATTGATCCTAAGAAAAAATTCATGAATTGATTCTATGATATTGATTTCAAAGCTACAACACAATATTAATCTACTCAGAAAATTGACAAAACAGAGTAAACAATTAAACTAAAACAATTAATGAAAAGACCTCCTCCTGTGTAGGGGCCCTCTGCGACAGAATTGGTCGATATACTAGCTAATGATATGCACATTAAGTAGATACTAGAACCATGAACATGATCCTTGTATTATCAAAATAATAGAGTTTAAAGAAATACACAACGTTTCAGAAATTTCAACTATTGTTCAGTCTTTGCATAACCGGTATTTAAATAAAATAAAACATAACTGTCATGAGCTAATTACGCTTACAGATGGATATTCTAACTGAAACATAGAATTGGATTCTGACTTGTTAACTCTTGATTTTCTACGTGAGAGAAAATCAAAATTTCTTCGCTCTCGGCTTACATACTTTGACCGGACTTTGACCATGACCACAAGAACCCTTTTCTGTTGATTTCGATCAAGTAGATAGGATGAAATACATGTGTGAATCATTTTGGAGATGCCCATGTGGCTCGTTTCTCTATTTTATACTTTGAACTTGTCAAACCATGAAATTATCTATGAAACCAATGATTAGATGTAGAATAAGCTATGTTCTGTAGCCAATTTACAAAAATCCATTCAAATAATAAGAACATCAGAATATAGCATAGAAATCATTTAAATGCATTCCCTGAGATAAAAAATGACATTTATTATTGATTGGAGCATATGGTCTTATGAGAAAGTAAGGGAAAAGTGATGAGAAGTATGTTAGAGAAAGGATAATTCTGAGGTTCAACAGTTATATGATCTACTCATGTTTTGATGTATTTTTATTGTACTGCATTTTCCAGTTTTATGTTCAGTATTTCTATTTTGCCTAATTTGGAATATTATAGCGATATCATAGCATAATTATATGTATCATAAGAAGAAGAACCTATTACAAAAGGAGAGAAGTGGTATATTAATAGAAGTCAGAGGGTTGATTATACAAAAAATGAAGAAGACAAAGGAAAAACTTCAGTATCAAGAGAAATGGATGAAAATGAGTTTCCAAAACTTCTTCTCCAAACCATGCAAGATATTGCCAAAGAAATGAAGGAGATGAGGATGGAAAGACAAAAAGGGACCCCAAGAAGGTTTCTACATGGAGAAAGATCTGAAACTTCACATCACTGGTGTGAGAAACCAGTAATGCAAAATTTTTCCCAATGCTCCATTATGCCTAAATTCCTAGCAGTAAGAAATGGGGGTGGAGGACCCCAAGAACAAGATACTCTTTAAGATTAATTTCTAGAGTATGAGTCTCAATCTCAAATATTCAAAGAGAATTTGAACTTCCAGGAGTTCTGTCAGATTAAGGATAACAGGAGACCCCATAATAACAATAGAAGTGGAGGGTACATGTAGAACAATGATTTTGCAACGTGCTATGGGTAGATTCTTTTTGCATGCTTTTGATGGGTCATCTAAGTGGATAGCCAAGGCTTGGGTGGAAAAATTAGAAATCTATTGACATTTGAACCAAGTACGAGAGATCGAAGCTATTAAGATAGCAGCTCTAGACCTTGAAGGTGAAGCACATGAATGGTCGTTTCATGGATTATACACATTGGGTCATGCAAATGTGACCGCATATGCAAAATTCACCCAGAAGCTAGTATAAAGACTTGACCGAAGAGATCCAAAGGCACCCTTTATTGAGATAGGCAAGCTCAAGATGTCAGGAAATATGGAGACCTATATCTCTGAATTCCTAAAACTTTCCTTCATGGTGTTAGATTTATCTACAGTTAGGAGAGTTTATATGTTCATTGATGGGCTTGTAGAGCCTCTGCATGGGTTGGTAAATTACACTAGAACAACTACGCTCCAATATGCCATTGAGAGAGCTAAGGACTTACAGGATGCTTTGCCAAGGGCAAGAGCTCCGTTTCATCAAAATCCCACTTTCCAGTCAAAGGGGAAAGATGTGAAGGTTATTCCCCCAAAGGAGCACCAGAAAAAAGGACCTCTTAGTGATGACGTCTGAAGAGATTTGAGGAGGAGGAAGATTTGCTTCACTTTCCAAGGACAATGGGCACCAAGGCATCAGTGTGCTCCAGGAAAGGCACACTATATTGAGGTATTCTATGATAGTGAAGAGGAGGAAGAAGAGGAGCCAAAAGGAGATATCAGCGTTGTGTCACCAGGAGAGGATCCAACACCACCAGGAGGTGGAAACGGGGCGTTTACTCCAATTGTAGGGGCCCTTGCATATTTTCAAGGAGTACCCAAGTATCTGACCTTGAGATTCTGAGGTAAAGTTCAGGGGAAATGGGTATTAGTATTGATATTTAGTGTGGATACCCACAATTTTATTGATTCTCAGTTAGTGTATAAGAGAACAATACCCACAAATGATTTTGAAGGATTCTCCATTGTGGTCCCAGGAGCTAGAGCCATGTAATGTATGAAGTATGTTCTGACATTGTCTGTAAACTTGGGGGCATATAATTTGACTGATCATTTCTTTGTGGTCGATATTCCTGACACCATTGTTATATTGGGGTTGTAGTGGTCGATTACTCTAGGGATGGTCACCAAAAATTGGGAAACCTTGCATATGGAATGGACAGATAAGAAGGCCAGTAAGAATGAAATGATCATGGGCATTCACACCCATCCACCTCAGGAAGTTTCCACACATAAGATGGAGACTGATTTGCATAGAGGAGGCAAGGACAAATTAGTCTACTCAGATATGTAGACTACTCTAGACCATGATTCCACAGTATTTGGAGGCATTCTACCAGGAAGGCCCACAGACCAAAAGTTGATTAAAGAGTTCTCACAACTAATGGCACCACTCAGATATCTGGCTAAGAGGAAATCCTTTGATGAGGTGAACACTGCGCAGAGGGCCTTTGGTTGACTCAACAAGGAGGTGAATATTTGTCTGGTATTGGTATTACCAGATATAACCAAGCCTTTTGCACTAGAAGGTGATGCTTCAGGGGTATGCGATGGCACATTTATTGAGTAAGGAGGCTATTCCATAGCCCTTGAGAGATAAAAGATAATTCCACATAGGAAGGTGTTTTCCATATATGGGAAGGGGTTGCTGGCCCTCATGCATGCATTGGCAAAACTCAGGAAATTTTGGATGGGTAATAGCTTCCAAGTGAATATTGACCATCATAATCTTATATTTTTTCTTGAGCAAAAGTAGCTGCAAGAGAGGCAGCAAAAATGGGGTAGCAAAATTATGGCATATTACTATGACATTGAACATGTCAAAGAGAGAAGAAATGAGGTAACAGATACCTTATCACAGAGACCAACATTACTATCATTGATGAGCATGGATTCAGTTTGGGAGTCCCAACTATTGGTGGAGTATTACAGTGACCACTTCACATTCAAGGTACATGATGGGAAGATAACCGATGAGAGGTATAGAGTGATAGATGGGGTCATCTACTACCAGTATTGAATTTTATTGACCAAATAATCTATGCTCAAGGAAAAAATTCTACATGAAACACATGATTCACCCCTTTCTAGCCACCAAGAATTCACAAAGACATATCAGACCATTAGGGAGAGATTCTGGTGGAAGGGTCTCAAGGAGGATGTGCTGCAACATATTAGGAAGTGTGTAGTTTTCCAGAGAAATTAAGGAGAAATAAACAATCCTGTAGGGTTGTTATAGTCACTTCCTTTTCTAGGAGAAAAATGGGAGAGCCCTTTTATGGGCTTCATCACCATTTTTACAACAGTATATGGTAAGGATTGTATCTTTATAATCATTTATCAGCTAACAAAGTATTTACATTTCTTTGCCATTTATTTATAGTGCACTGCTTCACAAAGGGGCAAGCTTCTCCTTGGACTTCATGGTCTTCCTAAGGCCATAGTCAGTGATAGAGATAGCCACTTCCTGGATGGCTTGGGGCAAGAGTTGTTCTATTTCAGGTGTACCAAGTTGACACCAAGTATCAGTCATTACCCCCAGACCAATGGGAAAATAGAAGTTGTAAACAAGTGGTTGGGGAGCTACTTCCAAAACTATATTCTGGTGCAACAAGGAGGAGAGTTGCGCTGGTTCCACTTGGGGGACTATTTTCACCATATGAAATTTCATATGGAAATCAGTATGTCTCTATTTTTAGTTCCATATGGATATGATGCTCTATCAATTGTTGATAGAATGGTTGGAGCAATAAAGGATCCTAGAACCAAAGATTGGATCCAAGAGAGTCAAGATATATTTTGGTCTCTTAAGGAAAACATTTCTACAGCCCCAGCTCAGTAGAAGTTATATACAGATCATGTGTGGGTAGAGAGACATCTTGGGGTGGAAAATTTGGTCTATCTCCATTTTCAGCGATGCAAACCATCTGCATTGAAGGAGAAGGGGACTGAGAAGATTTTTTCTGATCCATATAGGGTGATCCATCTTGTTGGGGGAGTAGCATATGGGTTGGAGCTCCCCATTGGGAGTAATTTCCCCAACATATTTCATGTCTCATGCCTCAAAAAGGCCATTGGACAACATTTGTTTGCCACCATGGATCTCCCACCTCTTTATGATATGAGCCATTTGGTTTTATCACAAAGGCTAACTTGGACACTTGGGAGGGGTAGCTAAGGAATAGGTTGATTGGTTGATTGAAAGTCAAAGTGCACCTTATGAAGAAATTTTTCTAGGAAGTAGGTGGGGTAGGTAGTTGTTTTAGGGAATCAATCATTTTGTTTGATAAATTACTGATCATCTTTCTAAAGCAACATGATCAAAGAAGAAGAGGTTGTCATGGATAAGGTGGAGGTCTAAATACCAGAGATTTATTTCTGAAGTTCTTGACACCTCCAAGGAGCTTCCATCCCCGAGTGGAGCCACTATTAGCCATCAGTAAATTTTTGTCATAGCAAATGACGACTAAAATAGGTCTTGAGCCTTCAAGAGATTATTTTCATAGAAAATTTCTGATTCTTGAAGCCTTCTGGTCCTTTCCAACTTAAGATTAGTGTTCACTGTTGTTTCATTCAAAAATCCACCAAGTAAACCTCTTGATATAAAAGGAGACTGATTTCGGCTATTTTCTCCATCTTTTCACCTTCATAAACTCCTCCAAAACCCCCCATATCACTCATTTTTCACATTTATTAATCCTCCATTTTCCTCTTAAAATTCCCCCTTTCCTCCTTCATTTACCCTTATTTTCCTTAAAAATTCCCTTTAAAACCATTCAATTGTTTTTATTTCGTTTTAAAAACCTTTTTTACTTACCCGGAACACTAAAAAACCATAAAAACCCATTAAAAACCTTTAAAATGTTGTTCCGCTCCTTTTTGGGTTTTAAGCCCCCTTCCTTTTATCCACCATAAAACCTAGGCCCAAGATCGTCGACTGAGATCTTAAGCCCCTTTCACCCCATCGCATATCGGCATTTTCATATTTTTCATGCCTTTTCCTTTGTTCCTGCCGATTGGCGAAATGCCGATACGCTCCCTAGATTCGATCTGAGATGTCGATCTCATTTTGATCTGACGGCCCTCACTACATTGCCAATCTCCTTTTCCTTTGTGCTAGACCCCTTCCCCCACCAATGGTCGATCCGATAATTCAATCTCTGCCGTCCATTCTCCCTAAGATCGACGGTCAGCACTCAATCGCATCGACGCTATCACATTTCATCGCATCGCTCCCTCTTCCCCACTGATGCGATTCCCCTTTTTTGTAGCCCCTTTTCCTTGGCTCCTAGTCCCTTGCTCCTCCACAGGACCATGCCCCAGCACCAAGCTCTTATCCCCCATCGCATCGGTGATTCACATTTCTTCTTCATTACCCTTATCTTTCCCTCTGCCTATGTTTTCACACCCAATGCAATATGCGCCATTGATCTACAAAGATCAAAAATCGCCTTCACTCTATTTTTCCCTGCCTTGTCACTTTTCCTTGCCTTTATACCTAGCCATTTTTCCCTTTCTCTTTATACCCCATCTCAGGTCCCATACTGCTCCACCAAACCCTTTCCTCCCCCATTCTTTAAGTGCCTTTCCCTTTGTATTTTCCCCGCCATGCTTGTTAAAATCCTGCATAAATCCTGGCCATAGATCTATCTGATCCAATGGCACTAAAATAATCCTTCGATCACCCTACCGTCCCTTTTCATTCATGCCCGCAAACATGTCTCAACCATTGATTCATCTCATCTGACGGTTCTCCTTTAACCCGATCAAATGACCCTGTCGATCAACCAAACTCGCTATGCGACAAAAAAGGTTATATCACCATTGGTCCCACCCCCGACTATTTAACCACCTGTCCAATCTCTATCCGACACCTAGCCTCCACCACCTCTCTTCCACCATGCACCTTTCTCCCATCGCGCTCCTCCCCCCACCATTGGATCTACACCTCCAGATCCAATGGTTCACATCGCGTTTCACGCAGATTTCCATGTCAGGGCTTAATGGCCTGGATGAACGTGAAATAGGCAGTATTGGGGAGGACACGCATCACCTGACTGAAGATATCGCATTTTTTTAGGTGTAAACCGCTTACCACCATTTACGAGCGCGAAAACCATTCATGGGTTTCGCAAAACCGCCAATCCATTTTTCATGCCCAAATTCACATTTGAACCCTATTTTCACAGGTTTTCACCTCTCTTCCATCAAATCTCCTCTTCCGCCTGCATATCTTGCTCCTCTACCTCCGCCAGCCTCTGTAATTACTATTTTACCAATGCGCAGGGTTTTATAATATGGTTTTGTTTGTCTTATGCAGGTCTCATGGTGGTTCTATGGGTTAAAACCATCCCATAGTCCAGTAAAGGGACAGGGCCGAGGGTGACGATGCTCGTGGTCCAAAACAAAAGAAAAATGGGCCAAAGGGATGAATTCCACATCACAAGTAATGGATCATGGCCATTTGGCATTTCAATCAAACCCTCTAATATGGCCACATGTACACTAGCAAACACAGTGGTGAAGAATTAAAGAGTATCAGAGAAAAATTTAAAGTTAAAGGGTTAATACATAAAATGTTGAAGATCAAAGAGCTTAACCCAACAGTTAGGGATAAATCACAATTAAAGATGATTAAAGGAATAGGCGTAAAGCACAAAAACAAAGCCTAATTCAGTTTAAAAATACAAAAGACAGATGACTAAAGCCAAATAAGTTAAACAGTCAGCAAAAGGACAATTGAAGACCGAAGAAGAATAAAGAAGGCATGATCAGCCTTAAAGCACAAAATCAGAGTTAAACCAGTGTTTTAAAGTATTAAGACAGACAGATCAGTAAAGGAAGCCTCCAAGTGCCACACCAGTGAGGGAATAAATCCTTAAGAAGAACTAAATGACACCTAATAGCTGATTTCACCTAAAAAGAATACATATTAATTTCACAGTCAAAGATATTTCTAAAGACAACTCAAAAAGTAATTACAAGCCTACCAAAAGCCTCTACAGTCAACCAAAGTGATAGAAGTAGATAAAAGTTAATGTAAATTTAATTAAACAGAGTTAAACATTTGAAATCTTCTCCATAAGGTCTCCCAAAGGCCGACACTCATTTACTCTATATTAATTGAACAATTAAACCTTCCTATCACTTCACCTCCTCAATTTACCTATATATATCATATGAGGAGTCTAGTATTATTGTTGGTTGCATACTCATTGAATGTAAATAGCTATTGAGCCTACTGAAGCTCTATTTTGTAATTGAATAAAGATAGGCTGAGATGAGAAGTTTGAAGCTGTATAGACCTAATGGACTTGAAGATTGTAACTGGTTTGAACATCAAATATACAAGCTGATTTATGGGATCTTGGTCTATGTCAATGGTGATTTTTTTCTTAATCTAATTGTTATTTTTCTCATGTTTTCCATACTGTCCACTTTCTCTGATAAATAATAGTAAATATAGATTAGGATTTACTGTAAATTACCCTAAATCTCACTGATAAGATTTATCTTTATGTTTTCTACTAATTGTGTATTTGAGGATAATTCAATAGAGTGTAACCAGTCAAGGAATGTTGGTGAGCCCATGTCTTGCTGAGTAAAACTTGATATATTGTTCTTGAATGATATTTTCATTGCATGCTAAGTAAAGTTAAACTAGAGAAGTCTATGGTTAGCCCTATCCTCTAGTGTTTTCTCCAACAGCTATTTTGAAAGTTTCCCTTAAGAGTATGTCAAAAGCAGGCTAGGTTAAAAGTCCTTACCTTATCTTAGGCTACTTTTTATGTTTGTCTTGAATTTTTTTCTTAAGAATATGCTAAAATTAGGCTAGGTTAAAAGTCCTTACTTGATCTTAGGCTATTATTTGTTTTATCTTTAATTTTTTCCATTGAGAGTATGTTGAAAGCAAGCTATATTTAAAGTTCTTACTTGATCTTAAGTTATTCTTTGTTTTCCTTTGAGTATGCTAAAAGTAGGCTAGGTTAAAAGTCCTTACTTGATCTTAAGCTGCCCATTTTTTTTCTTATATGTTTTCTTCTTTCACTACAATTTAATGTTCCATACCATAAATCAACTTAAAGAGATATTTTGACATAGATGACTTGCCCCATAGACCACTCTTGAAACTTGTTGTGCAATTAAATCCTTTTGTGACTCCATAGCGTAATGGATTGAGACAGTTTCTTACTGATCCTATCAGCTGAACAATTATTTCAACCTACTCACACCTTTACCCCTCAAAGATACTTCTTTCATTTTGATGATATTCATCCCAACCAAAACAAACAAAACCCTTGTACTTCATAACTATCCTAATATCATATCATAAGCCTTAAAGAATTATCTTTGAAAACACTCATATGGAGAGATCCCTCTCTGAAACCAAGAGGGCTAGATCCTAGGATTCCAAAGTGATTTTGATGTAGGCTCTGCAGCATTTTTTCTTTCTAATCTTGCAAAATACGGAGGCCTAATAGGTTGATTGAAGACCATATGCTTCAGTGGAGGACTCTACCAGATGAGGATGCTACATGGGGAGGAGAGAATATTTTGCAGCATCCATCCTTGCAGTTTCTTGAGGACAAGAAACATTTGGAAGGGGAGGGTTGTAATATTCCTAATTAGCTTTTAGCTATTTGGAATATTAAATTTTGTTTTTGATAATAAAATAGACGAATAAAAGGTTAGGGGGGGCCATAGATCTCTCTAGTAGGAACAATTACACTTCTAGTGTGAAAGTGGATCAATGTATCTAGTTGAATAAAGCACTCCTTGGTGTGAATGGAGGTCAATGCATATGGACGGGGTCAAGATTGACCAAATCAACAACACAATTATGGAGGTAGTGGAGAGATATTGGAGGACAACGCAGTCATAATGGGAGGGATTATACATTGTAGTAGAATCTTTAATGAGTGGGACCAAGGGGAAGGAGGATCACAAAGCATATAAGGAAGGGGATGGAAACCATCGTAGGCATTCTGAATATTGCTTATGTTTGGTCTTTTGTGACTTTACGCACATTTCAGTTGTTTAGCGGAGTCTATGGTGCTGTTTAGCACAAGGGTGTTTCTGGGCAGAAATCCCACCCTCATCCTGGGGGGGACTTCAAGTGCCCACTCAAGAGAGGTTCCTTTGAGCTTCATTCCATCATCTGGCATCAGGAAAATCTTCAGCCACCTCCAGTAGTGCATTCTCCTTCATAAATTGTGTAATTTAGGAGGCCAGTTTCACTCGAGGGTTGATAACCCAAGTTCTTGAGCTTATTTCCTGTGAGGGGATCATCCCTTCATCCGTAAAGTTAGTGGGGAGGAGTATCATCCATTTTTACATTAGATCAGCCACCTCCTTGTAGTTATCTAGTAGCAGAGTGTAATTCACCCTAGGTCTGCATTTTTCATATTGTGTATTTCCAGAAACCCTTTCTGGGTTATCTTGGAATTGTGCTAGAAAGTTGATATCTTTGATATCAAATTTTTCTAAGCACTATATCAGTATATCCATGCATTCCTAGTTTCCATCATCATTTATTTCTATCAATATTGCGT
Source organism: Pinus albicaulis (assembly GCA_034641835.2). Classification (NCBI taxonomy): domain Eukaryota; kingdom Viridiplantae; phylum Streptophyta; class Pinopsida; order Pinales; family Pinaceae; genus Pinus; species Pinus albicaulis. The sequence continues at coordinate 183,161,626 of CM076578.1, forward strand.
AGTCATGGCCTCCCAACAGTTTGTATAGTAGTAGTTCTTCATGTATTGTTGTATAGGGTCATTTGAGGATTTTTTTGCGTAGCTTGAGTGTCTTTTCCTCAAGATCTTGTATTCTATTTTCTGATATCTTATATAATAAAATGGATCTATGATATAATAATGTTTTCATGTATTTTTATTTTACTGCATTTTCTAGTTTTATGTTCATTATTCCTATTTTTCCTAATTTGGAATACTACAGGAATCTAGTACTTCAAGATTTGGGGAGATCAAATTCATTATTGCAACAACACTGTGGAATAAGAAAAAAATTAGTAGCGACATTATGAGTAGATCAAAATTTTCCATGCATGCAACTATACCTCTAAGAGTGAGGTGGGGTGATGTAGATCCATAGCCCTAGAATTACAAAAATTTGGGTAGGGTCCATTGAGGCATTCTCCTCTTGGATCATTAATTAACTACAGAGGCCCACAATATTTAGTAGTAGGAGGATCACTGTCAGTAAAATATTTAGGAGTGAAAAGGAGTGTTAAGAACAGAGTAGGAAGCTCAGTATTAGATTCAACAGTAGCATAATTCTCCCAGTAAATAATTGTAGACAAAGTTGATTCAGTTTTATTATTCTTCTCAGTTGCATTTGTTGCATTAGAAACAAAAACAATGAGAGTTAGTGTTATAGTACATTCCATAGGTGCTATATAGGGGTGGTGAAAATTCCCTTTCTTACTAAGAGGGAGTGTTGAGAAGTGTAGCAAGAAATTCTCATTTTTACTTTGCCTTGGACAAATTGATAAACTTTGAATTTTCACATCAACAATCAACTTGGAGGCAGTTGGCTTGTGTGGAATGGCTATTATCACTCAGTTATCTCAGTAAAATATATTTAGAGGGATTTGTGTTCAATTAAGAATGTGTGATTGGTAACTTGTAGCAATCAAGGTCATTTATTTCCAGTTCTTTTCATCCAAACTAGTTCTCATTGTTGATAAAAGTAGTGGAAGGTTAGTTGTGCAGTGGGATAACAGTTAGGTGAGGGATTGAGGGAGTTATTTCATTAACAGAAAATGCATCCCTCCTTCCCTCTCATCTAGATATCAGTAGAGAGCAACCTCTTCCAGGGAGCATGTTGAACCTCAATCTTCCAGTTCATATAGATAGTACTACATAATGAATTTCTTCACTTTGGCCTTCGATGGTAAGAGATATCAACCTACTGCGAGTAAAAATTTGGAACTAAAATATTATCAAGTTTAATGATCAATCAACCATAAATATCTCATGCTTGCAAGGAATTAAAATTCCTCAGTTGTGGTGGGGATTCCAAGGAAATCTACAATTAATTATACTAGATTGAGTGTACATTTTAGTGTATTGGTAAGGTGATTAATCCTTAGGAATTTCATAACAAAATAGGGGGAAATAGGGGTCTATTTCCTTATGAATTACACAAGGAAATAAGAGAGAGTATGAGAAGTGCGAGTACGAGCAATGTGAGTGCAGGAAATATGAGTGTGGGCAGTGTGAGTGCAGGAAACGTGAGTGCATGCAGAGTGAGAACACATTTACTCTTTCAATTTATCCTCAGAGTGAGATATCAAATTGTAATTGTTTCTGAATTCACTTGATGAATGAAACTGGTTCGAAACGACACTGGCTGGTTTGAAATGCGTCGACAAAATTTTCTTGAATGTGATTTTCACCGAATGATTTTATACACAATTTATGGATCACAAAAGCCAAATTCCTAATAATGAAATTGGTCATAAGGGATTTTTAATAGTTGCTTCCCCCTAGAAACATATATTTACCTATGTATTTGAAGACACATGTTTGCGAATGATGTTCTAAATTGTAATTAATTTATGAAGAGTGATAAAGTATAATTGTGTCTCTTGATTTAGATAAAATTTCTTGAAAATTTAGAATTATATCATCATATTTCTACATTTCATTCATATTTAATAATGAAAATTTCCACTAACTCATTCAAGAATTGAAGAGTGTGGAGGAATCTCATTGCACAGGACTATAGAGAAGTGTAGAGTTTTCACACTTCTCCACACTCCTACAAAATGAGCTTTCTCTGCATAATGAGCTTCCCCATCTCAATACAATTAATGAATACCCCATTCTGTTAGAATCACGCCAAAAATATCTAGATACGTATTAAACAATTACACCAAAAGAAATATCTAGATATATATTAACCGCATGTACGAATTTACCATAACATAAGCCAATACTATTGCTATATATCGAAAAGGATATTCTTATTTTTGGGATAAAAGATATGAAATCTTTCTTGATACCACATAAGAAGCATCATTTATCTTTAAAACATAAATATGTATTAGAAAAATGTGATTGAAGCTTATTTTGTGGGAATGCGAGCTCCCCAAAGTGAACTTAGCTCATTGTATGGAAGTGTGGAGCTCCACACACTTGAGAGATGCAAACCTTTCCTTTCTCCACAAAATGAGCCAAGGATAGCTTCAAGGACAATAATATTCAACACTAACAATGATGTCAAATCATTGATACAATGCAAGAGTCTTTTTTTGGGGAAGGTTTATACGCAAGTGAACCATGTATTAATATTCATGCAAACACTACGGTATGTGTCCTTGGGCATACACAGAAGAAATTTTCCATTCGACTAAATATTTTTTGTTATGGGACTGAATATTTTTGTTACAAAAATTATATTCACATTGAAAGTGGAAATCATGAAGAAAAAAGTTACTAGCCCATTACATTGATAACAAGCTATGGACTTGTAATAATCTCTATCATAGATTTGTGAGCTGTTGTTATGGATTTGTTTCCTCTATAGAGTATTAAATACATTTAGGTCCATCGTGTCACTATATTTTTTTCCAAACTGAAAAAGTCTTTTATATATTTATATAAAACTAAGCATCTCCTTTACATCAAATTTATTTCTATCTTCATGAGTTCAGCTATTCCTCAAATTCACATGCATGTATTTCAAAATGCCATCTATGAACTAACTTCTGAAAGTATTACATCAAAATAAAACAAAAATTTCAACCAAGTTCTCGAATTTATCATCAATTCATCAACATAATATTTTTCTTATAAAACTTTAAGTGTATGGACATGGCCCTTCCTTCCATCCTGAAACTAGCACCAGATAAGAGTTCCTTCAAGAGAATTCAATGCTTATTTCGAGAGCTTATCCACCTCCTAATTAAGTTCTTGGAAGATATGAACAAGATGCAGGATTGAGAAAAATTTAGCAAGTGATCTTACCCACTTATTCCACCAACGAAGTTCAACTGCATGAAGTTCTAAAGTGCCTTAGAACCAATCAATGATGACTTGCGAGTCACCGAAAATGTGAAGTATCTAGATCCCTACCCTAACAGCAAGAAATAATGTGTCCCAAAGTCCCACTAATTTCCCTTTAGTATTTGTTCCCTTACCAATACACATATTCCATTTTAATATTTTTCTTTCTGACAAAAAATAATACCACTCACCCCACAATCCAAAGCTGTGTGCTGAGACGCACCGTTAAAATAACATCTAATCAAATTTTCAAAGAGAAAAGACTCTCTGATCAGCCTAGTTTTCCTACAAGATTTTACATCCACTTTATAATTTGTTAAGATCTGTGATACCACACTATCCACCAAGCCACCCACAACATTGTAAAAACCATCTTGTTCTTGTACAACCAAACAAACTAGGCAACCCAAAAAGGAAGACTTTTATGTTATGGGAAAAATAAATACCAGCGCTGAAAGCCTACACTAAGCTCTTCCCCCTCCCAATGAAAAGTGATGCAGGAGCATCATGGTTCCAAATTTTTTTAAATTTAGTAGAATCTAGGGGGTCTTATGTTTTTTAAAAGAGTTGGTTTCCTAATTATTTAATTAATGTAATTTTCAATGTTTTTAGTGATTTTATGTGAGACATTTAGAATAGGATTTAATTAAGTATTGCGAGGCATATTTTTAAATGTTCTCGAATGTAGGAGAACATGAGTGATTGATGAGTGATTAGTGTGGATTGAGATATTCTGAACTATTGCAAATCTTAGATTAGAAAGTAGTTCATGATTTTATGGATTTTAAGAGAATACTTAGGATTTAGTTGAATGTTGAGATCCTCAAGGGATAAAGAAGAGATTTTAGGGAACAATTGAGGACTTAGAGGATTCCTAGAAATTAGCTGAGAAGATTGAGGATTTTAACCAAAATTGGTTACAAAACTTTTTGTATATATTTGTAAAGCCTCAAAGGCACAAATAGAGGAAAAAAGAGATATATTCTTAGAGAGGAAACTTAATTGTAACCCTGCGTGAATAGAGAGAGGGGAAGAGAAAAGGGCCATGTAAAATACGCATCAGGCCAAAGCCATCTTGTAAACAGATTTTTCTTGTATTTTTACAATTTATTTGTTTAATGAGAAATAAAATTTCATTTTAAATGTGTGTCATTTGTGTTATGTGCTGAGTGATACATAATAGAAAGAATTTGATATCAGTGTAATAATTCCCTGTAAGAAATTCTAGATTAGTGAATAAGTCTTACTGTGTGATAGAAGACTTAATGGCTAGGTAGAATCTGTAAGATTCCAGTTTGGGAGTTAATTAGCTATGAATGAAGTTAATGGGAGTGAATGTGTGTAGATAAATTTATGTGCAGGTCGAAAGGAATAAAACACGAATTCTGGCTTTAAATAGTATGAAAAGGTGCACATCGAATGTGATATTTCTAGATAAGATTCAATAACAAGAACAAGGTCAAGAGGTGTAGGATGGAGGAAATGAAGTTGTAGAGCAGCGACAGTAGAAAGCAGAGAAATCGACTAAGGCAGAAAATACTTAGAATAATTCCAAAGGAGTAATCAGACGACGAGCATCAAATTTCATATCTTAAGGGGAAGAGATTAATGGTCAATATGACATCACCAGATAAAAAAAATAACTTGCGATGTGATGCGATAAAGGAGAGTGATGAGGATTGTTAGATCTAGGCCTAGATCAATGGTGGAAGAAAAATCGCAAATTCACACATCGCAAATTTTAGTGGATAGCATTAAGACTTCACTGAGTAAGTTATATTTCTTGTGATGCAATGAGGAGAAGAGCCACGTATTGGCTTTGTGCATTAGTGCACATCGTAGATTTTATGGTTTGTACTTAAGAGTTCGCATGGTAACTTATGTTGGATGCGATGCGATGTGATGCGATCGCATATCGCACAAGATAGGAGATACGTTTATTTCTAAACATTAAAAATCACAGGGAGCGGTGTGGAGTTCACTGTGACGTGTGAAGAGGTATAGTAAGACCGCTGGATTCAACATAGATCAACGGTGGAAGTTACATCACAATATCGCGAATATCGTTAAGTGGTAAACTTGTGGGCAAGCGAAATGTGATAAGTTCTAAAAGTTGTGATGTTGGGATGCAAATTTGTCATCGCATCTTTGCATCGATGATTTCATTGTTTACCATTTAGTTTATTGTTATAATTGCTAACATGCGATATCAAATAAGTTGTGAAGTGAAATTTCTTCCAATTGGTCACCATGTTGTGGGACCCTACAACCAAATTTAAGCATGTATGCATGTTGTTTGCAATTATCTTCGAGTTGTTTGAAAAAACTGCTGAAGCTGTGATAAATTAACCGATGTTCGATTGCTTCCGTATCCATGTTTAATAAAACTCCAATATTGTAATCCGCTGCGAGTAAAGGGAGCTTATGCAGGCCATAACCCATAGGTCCACAGTATTATATGTTAATTGCAGTTTCATGCTGCATAAAAAAGCAAGCTGAAATCTCCTCAAAATAGTATTCCACACCTCTCTAGAAAAGAAAAATTCCATCACTAAATGTTTTATAGGCTCTAACTGTCTTTTTTCATAAAAAATAAATGCTTGGGCCCACGAAGCCTTGCTTCATCATATTCTCCCAGGTTAAGATCTCCAATGACAACATCAACCACTCGAATCATTTTGTTTTCATTAGTAATTTTAACCTCTAGATAGCATATTTCCACCAAGTATCCAATTTTTGCTACCTATTGCATGTCATTGAATAATATGCTTCTTTAACAATAATCTCCCTAGCATTAGAATTCCACGAAAAAAAGGAGAATCATCATTCTTGCTTACGAAAATCCCATAATTCCTCAAATCCCTAACAAAACATTCCCATTCAGATTCCATCTCACCAACTATTCTGACATGTTCTACCCAGAACCAGCACCTTTCCTTAATACTTCTACCGCAGTCGAAAACTTGGAATAATAGATGGAAATCATTTTCATGTAGGTGATTAAGAAGTGGACTTCATAAATATGAATCATCTCCCAAACCCCTTATGCAGTCCACACCAATCCTTACTAAGGTGCCTCTGCTTGGCACCCATTCCAAACAATCATCTATAACTGAGAAAGGCCTCATAAGACTTCTCCTAACAAAAGGTGATTTTTGGATTATGTCATCATAACATCTTAACCATACATGTACAGTGAGTCCCTTCAAATAATTTCTACGTAAAACCACACCCCACATGCGAGAATCAAATATAGCTCTCCACAGATACTTTTCTAGCATTGATTTATTGAATGTAGGGAGATGTTTTATAACCTAGCCCCTAAACTCTTACAATTTTTCTAGAGTTTCCCATGAACATAAATGGACCCCTTCAGAAGTCTTTGCACTAGTCCAAAGAAAGGAAAATAACTGCTTTCTCAAAATATCAAGTACAGATCCAGGTAAGTGGAAGAGAACCATCCAATAGACAAGCAAAGAATCAAGGAAATATTTTATCAGCACAAGCCAACCTCCTAAATATAGCCAACAACTTGTCCAGGGATGAATCATCTTTTCAAATTTGGATACTAGCCATCTCTAGTCACATGCCGAGTATCCATATGGATTTAAAAAAACCCCTAAATAAATAATACCATTTGACATAGGATAAGCATGATATCCCAACATCGTATGGAAACAACCAAGTTCATTATCCTCCAAACCATTACAATACATCTAAGACTTATTTACATTAATGCACAATCCCACCACATGGTAGAAACTTGATAAAATACCCTGAATATTTTCCCATTCCATATAGCTGCTAATGTTTAGAATGAGAACATCATCCACAAAGAGAATAATAATCAGTCTTGTAATATGGTTCACCTTTACCCCACTGATTGATCCTTCCCGAGCCTCATTCAACAAAGCCAAGATCAATCCTTCCATCATCAAAATAAATAATAAAGGAGACATAGGACACCCCTAGTGAAGTCCCTAGATCCTTTGAAGAAGGACGTAGGGATAACATTAATCAGAACTGCAAAGGATGAAGTGGTGACACACTCTAGAATCCAGTTTACCATATGTAAACTTAGGCTAATTTGTAACATAACAAAACACAAGAAGTCCCATTTTACAAAGTAATAGGATTTTTGGAGGTCGAGTTTTAGAATAACAACCTCCTCTCTCTTATTTTTGACAATGTGAAGGGGTTCTTGAGCAAGTCCCACAACATCCATAATCTTCTTGCCCTTCAAAAAACCAGATTGAGTTTCTGTAAAGGATTTTGAGAAGAATGGATTCAGCTAGTTTGCAATCATTTTTGTGATAACTTTGTAAACTAGATTGCAGAGAGCTATAGGCATGTAATCATCAAAGCTACCAAGGATATCACACTTAGAAATAAGTGAAATAAAGGTAGTATTTAATCCTCCACAACCAGTCCTGGATAATTGTGACTCCTCCACTACCTCCAAAAGGTCATTCCCCATGAGATCAAAGAAATGCAAGAACAGTTCCACTGTCCAACCATCTGGCCTGAGACTTTTGTCCTTGGAGAATTTCCTCAAAATATATTTGATCTCCTCCAAAGTAAATGGAGATTCCACCACAGTATTGTCCTCCCCCTCAAACATTTTGGGAAATAACCTAACATATTCCAGTTGATCCAGGATCACGTTATCCCAGAATTAAAAAACATATCTTTGAAAAAGTCTATAGCTGCATTCTCCAAACCACTCTACCCGATTACAACATTACCCAATTTAACCTTTAGTTCCCAAATTTTATACCTATTACGTCACTACTCTGTAAAACGATGAAAATATGAAGTATTGGAGTCCCCTAACAAAATCTAGGTTGCCCGAATCTTTTTCCTAAAAGTCTATTCCTCAATCAATAGCAGGTTTTTTCTCTTATGTTCTAAAGAAATTAACATTTCTCTATCAGAAAAATCCCACACTGAATGGTCCAATCTTGCATACAACATACACAATTATTCCTCAATGAAAATTAAGCATGCTTTTTTCTACTTTTTCCGAGCCCGTTCCCATTGAATAACTTTCGATTTTAATCTTTTCAACTTATCCACTAATCTTTTCATTGGTGAAGTCAAACATTCACAATCCTCATCAAATCATGTCTCCAAGACTAAACTATCAAAGCTCAAATCACCCAGCCACATGGGATTGAACTTAAAAGGGTATGGGATTTTTTGGGCCTTTCTGTTTAACTCCAAAAACATGGGCTTGTGGTTAGAAATAGAAAAATCATCCACCCAGGTGTGGTGACTCTTAAAATTATTTGGAAGGTCCTCAGCAATCAAGAAAAAATCAATCCTTTTTTCCAATGTAATCCTGGTTCTTCCTCCCATTTTTCCAAGTAGGGACTAAAGCTCCTTCCCAAATATCCAACAGACTGTTCAAATAGAACAAATCACGAATAAACTTAGCCAAAGGATCAGAAAGTGCATGAATACCCCATATCTCTCTTCCATCTATATAGAGGTTCAAATCCCTGCCAATGATCAAGATGGGATAATTTAGAAGACCTGTTAAAGAAATATTTTCCCAAAATTTATGATGCTCTACATAGGGAGCATAACAATTCAAAACTCGAATTGGAATCCCCAATTCAAAGCTTGAACCTTCCAACATAATACCTGTATCATTCAGGTAAGGGGAAAATTCATAAGTAGTTTTATACCACGAACAAAAGAGTCCACCAAACCGCCCAAGTGCATCTGACGAACAACATTCCCATCCCAAGAAGATATTTGAAAAAACAAAACGAGATCTAGAAGCATCTACCATAGTTTCCTGAAAAAAGACAATATCTAGACTATTCAAATCAAATAAACATTTGAGGGTAACAAATTTGGGGTCCCCTCCCACCCTACGCACATTCAAAGATGAAATCTTCATCTCTTCTCTAACTGAAGGCCAGATTATCCAAGTGACTTGTTTTCAACTGAACCCTTTTCACTCTATTTATCTCCCTCCAAAAGCTTCTTTTTGGAGCTATGAGTTTTAACTAGGGAAAATTCCTTCTGGTTGCCCCCAAAAACCCCCTTTCCGTGGGATTTGGGAGAAATCAAGCATTCTTTTCCTCTAACTGATCCACTATCACATACCTCAAGAGGTGTATTCAAGACATCCTCCTTGTATGTTGAGACTAACTAATTTAACACCCCATCAGACGACCCATCCTATCCCAAGACTGAAGACATGAGTCCCAGGTAACCACAGTCTAAGTTCATTTCACCTCCCAAACGAGATGATGATGCACCCAATTCCTCAACACATACTTGGTTATTTCTCCCTCCCAACGGATTTAAGGGGTCACACATGCCACCCACCCCAGAGGCTGAACAAACCTTATCCAAACGATCCAGATTCTTAAGAAAACTGTCACCCGACTTCTCCACAGAAACCATATTAGAAGCATTCCCACGAACCCTATTGTGGCTCATTTTTAATTTAATTTCCAAATTTTTCTCAAAATAAAAAATTACATATAATATTTAAAAAAAGAAAAAAATCAAAACTTTCATGTGCCAAAACATAATTTTGATTTGTATGCATTAACATTATGTTTTGGAAAATTGTGTAAGGTGGTGTGTAAGGTGGGTCTGACCCTTGTTTTAAAGGACATCCAACTCGCTGGGTGGAATTGAAAGGATGGTAGGTGGGAGTTGATCATGTGCATAAATAGCCCGATAATTAAACTCCAGGGTGCCTCGGAAGTTGACCATGACGTGAGCGCGTGGACTCAAATCAGTGACTTATGTTCACTACAGAGGCACACCTTGAAAGAGCCTTCCGTACCCAAGAGTGCCCCTTGCGGTGACATAGGCAGCCAGAGATGTCAACAAATGATCCAACTCACTATCCATGTCATGTATCATACATGTCTTGTCATGTATTTAATTGTTGTTTTCCCCCCAAATTCCCACTGCGCCTATAGATACTAAGTCAAAACCCCATTTTTTTCACTTGCAAATTTCAATTTAAATCATCGAAACCATCCTAATCACCTTTCCCCTCGTTTCCGATTCCATCCAGTCACCATCTTAAGTGTAAACATGGGAATTCATCATTGTTCAGTTCTTCCAGTCACATTCCTCTCATGGATACAAAGCAAGATGTAATGGACACTCCTTGCACAGTAGAACATTTGCCTCTGTACTAGCAAGTCATTCTTAATCAACATAATTCCCCTGTCCTCACAGATATGGTTAGGTCTAGAGTCTTGTTTTCATGTGTCCCTAAAACTCATCTTGTCCCAAAATTCATACATTGGTTAGCATCAACATTATACCCTAGAATTTTTTTTGTAATGAACCACTTGGGAGAGAGTGTCTTCAAAGTTTCATCCCTATTAATTCGTCAGCTTTCTGCTACCCAGAGTCTAAGTCATATCTTAGTTTTACTAAATATTAATTGACAACACATTATGAAAATCTTGCAGGGAAAAATTACATGCATATTTTATTCTTTCTAAAGCCAGAACAAGGGATTTTTTCACGAGATGAAAAGGTATTTTCCTTGGAAATGTTTGATGCGAATGTCAAGCATGTGTTACAATTTCTTAAAAAATACTTGGAAAGAAAGATTCTTCTCAGATTGACAAGTTAGTGCTTGGATTCTTTTCTTTGATGATGAAACTTGAAGTAGTGCTAGACATTCAATCATTTTGGCAGGAGAATATCAATTCTCAATTCACGAGCTTGATTCTCACATGTTTTTTCACGTTTCCCTCAAATGTTAATTATTTTTTCGTGTATCAAAATGTAGAAGAATTTTTGAATTTGGGGTTAACATTATGGATTCAAATAAGAAGAGGTATTCAGTAGTGTTTTGGACTGACTTGATAAGAAATGAACCTGGTGATGGGGGATTATTTGGTTTTACTGCTTGCTACCTACCAATTTCCTATAAAATTTTGAATGGGACTGCTCCCCCTTGTTTTCTGCCAAACACTCAGGAATTCCTTCAACTTAGTAGTAGTGGAAAGTATGGAGACTGGTTTTTTTTTAAAGATTATTTAGAAATTAGATTGTATGGTGTAGGGGTTGAACCTTATAGATTTCCTACTTTTGTCTGCATGATAATGTTTTCCTTAGAATTTATTAGATAGAGTTTGAATGTGGACTAGATTCACTTTGTGCCAATGAATAAAATAAATTTGTTTAAATTACCCATGACTATTGGAACTTTCATAGTGAATATGAGGCAACCTGCAAAAGAAGCAAATCAAATGCTAGAAGAAATGCATTTATTTCTTCGTGAAAAGTGGGCTTATGATCCACATTAGGTGATTTCCAAAACAAGGCTTGAGAATGGTTAGTCTAATTTTACTCATGAGAGTAATCCTGAAATTGAAAATCTGGCTAATAAGGGGTTTAAAGGTACTGGAAATACTATTATTAAAATTCCTATTATTTCTGAGAAAGTGAATAAAAGGGGTAGCAAAAAGAATGTTGATTCTGAGGAAGAGGAACAAGGAGATGAAAAGTGATCTAAACTGAGTGAAGAGATGCCACATGCACATCCAGGTTTATCAATTCAGTTGGGAGATATAAAAAATACACCAGCTTCACCATCCAAGCATGAAGTTGTTCATGATCAGGTGCCATTAATGAAGCAGTAGTTTTCCCAAATTGATGATAAGAATCAGAAGATCAGAGCAAGTATGGAGGCTAAATCTTAGTCTCAAATCACCCCTGATCAGACTAGACTATTAAATGCTATGGATTTCTAGAAATATCAGCTGCAAATTGATTTTTCACACCCATTTGAAATTACAGTAGGTTCATCAAGCAATTTCAGGACTATAAATTTAACTGTGGATGCCAGAAAGATTCCCTTACCTGATAAAATTAATTTAGATATGCAAATTGGTATATTAATTGTGAATGATTTGACTAAAACTAGTGTAGCTACAAGTAAAGATAAAAACATGTTAGGAAAGGTAATCAAGCAGTTGAAGCTGGAGAAGGCTAATTCCAGAGATCACTCCACCAAAAATGAGGAATTAAAGAAGATAATTGTCAAGATTGGAGTACACCCTAATGAAAGATCAACTGTGTAGAAGTTGTTGTAGAGTGTAGAATTAGAGATTAATGTGCTAAGAAAGAAGTTGAAGATCCCTACTGGAGAAAAACCAATTGCCGTTGAAGTGGTAGATGTGGAATCTGAAAAGGAGAAACTTTTACAACAAATGTTGTAGAGGGATGAAGAGATTTCCATATTTTAAGATACAGTAGCTAAGTTACATGGTAAGATTGATTCACATGTCTACACAATAGTTTTTTCATCTAAAACTGATGATCTAATAGCTAAACTGTCACATTTAAGTAATGAGTTTAGGATGGAAGAGTTTGATATGAAGAAATTCCAAAGTGATCTTGAGACATATATAAAAGTTATACGTGCTAAGGATAAATAAATTCAAATGTCAAAGGAAAATACAAACAAACACAAAGTAGATTATCAATTAGCTTGTGAAGAAATCAAGAATCTAAGAGAGAAGGTAAAGGGGAACATGTCCCTAATTGAAGCTAAACATATTCTTTGGAATGATATTATAGGATTAATAAAAAAAAAATGGGAATCACTAGTTCTTATTTCAGAAGAAAAGACTATAATCAGAGATCTTCAAGAGTTTCTATTAGCAGAAAAACAAAAAATGCATGATAGAGATATATGGGCTAAGAAGTTAATATATTTTGTCAACTCCAAATTAGCTCAAGAACTACGTGACCATGAAATTAAATATAGAACATTATGTGTTCTAGAAATTAACAAGGTGATAATGAAGAACGCATACATGAAATCAACATAAAAGAAGTTGACATAGATCAAGCAAGCAATAGATAACTTCAACACCATGTTTGATAAAAGAACGAGGGCAGGACTGCCATCTTGCTGGGATCTGCAAGGTAATTTATTTCCTTGGGAAACACATGAAACTTTTTTGATGGAAGAAAAAGTAAAATTGACAATACTCACGAGTAGACTGCAGTTTTAAAAGGAACAACAATTGTCAATTTCCTGCATAAATATTTTCAGTTGTTATGGATGGTCCATAATCTATTTCTAGACAAGTCTACTTACACTAGGATAACTACTTTTAGATTGGAACATCAAAGGTTAGTTAGTGCTCCGAGGTCAAATGTTGGACTCTGGAAAAAGTGCAGAAAATGGATGATCAATCTTCCTGAAGACACATTAGCAACAAATGATAATTAGAAAACCACATCAGAAGCAAAGTATACTTAGAAGATAACATAATATTTCTATTTATTATTTTATTTTATTTTTATTTTTCTTATAAGAATGAGGATGTAATGTTACCCTCGATTGTAATGGAAGTAGGTGATATAATAAAGAAGTAGTTTAAGCAGTTTTAAGTAGTTTTGGAAATTAAAAAATTCTTTTGAATCTATTTAAGAAAGAGAAAAATGAAGAGGAGGGGTTCAAAGTTTTGGAACCTCCGGAAGAATATATTTTTGTACTTATTTTTCTGAAGAGTTAATAAAATAAGTCTCAAGTTTCCTATAATTTTTTATGGTGTTTTGTCTTTCCTATGTCATCTTGTGTTATTTCTTCTAATGAGTGAAGTGAAGTAATGAAGTTGCAGGTCTCTAAATTACATTTGTAAGTAAGAGTTAAATATCCCTAAATGCGCTACTTCACTCCAAGTCCTCTTTGTTCATAAATTCTCTCTGAAACTAAAGTTAATAGATCCTGTGTCTACAACATATTATCTTAAGTTTCCCTAGAGTTCTTTTTTTTCATTTACATTTCAGAAATTAAAGGCATTGTGTAATATTTTTTTTACTCCAGGGCATTAAGGGTTTTAAAAAATAATTTCCAAAGGAATAGAAAAAAGACAAAATGATAAATATTGTTTCTATAAAATACTATTAAAATGTCTTAAGCATTGATTCCTTTCCACAACCAAGGGATTGACTCTTAAGAACCAAAAAACCCCACAAAAAGTCGTCCCCTTAGAAATAGGCTCTCCCCCTTCTCCAGAATTAGAAATATCAATATGACTAGAAGAATCTCCATCACCCTCAATTTCACCTCTCCCAGCAAAGGATTTAAAAAACCCCGAAGAATTTAGGAAAGGGAAATTTTTTAAGAGTTCCATTTCATGCATAGACATAGAATTAAATAAGTAAGGGTTTATTTATTTTAAATTACCCATGAAAGGTTCCTCCAGAACTGGATAAAATTTTGGAGTTCCAGAATAAACCATGCAATAATATGTTCATCCGAATTCGAATATGTGTCTACCATATCTTCACTTGATGCCGCCTCCTCCTGCCATCCAGGGAAATTACTTTTTAAATGGCCCACTCTATGGAAAACCACACACTGAAAAGGAACACCCAGATAATCCAACTGGATCTTATAAACTTTATTTCGTCATGTGTCCTCAAAAGAGTCAAATAAGCCTCCAGAGACAACAATATCAACATATATTTTGGCCATATGTCTGTCCATAACCTCAAAAATCTTCTAATCAACAAAGATCAGGTGCCCGAGTCTATTTCCTATGGCAGATAGAGTATCCCGATTCCAATGTTGGAATGGGAGACCCAGTAATAGAACACATAAATTCCTATCGGAGAAAAAATCATTGTTATGGTCGAAACCTACATGCCACCTGAGTAGCATGACATTTCCTTTCCCACAACACTATAATCTGGCCAACACTTTTGATGAATCTTTAGGTGATTTAAACAGGAAACTGAACCACCCCCCCGGTAGAGATTTTACCAAGGGTTGGTATCTAAGCCACCCTCTCCAATTTTCCTCAAACTAGCCCAGAACCTTGGCCTTATGCATACTCCAGTAAGTATACCTTCCAACCAAAGCACAAAGGGAATAGCCCTCCACCTTCGCTAACCCAAAATCATCTCATAACACCATTTTTAAGCTTCTAGGCCCGTCTTTGTCTCAGCCGTTTCTTCAAAGATTTTGTGAAATTCACATGCAATTTATGTTTCTTTGACTCTCTAGCCCATGGCACAACACCATTCACTACTTTCCTTCTACAAAAAATATTCTCATAGGTCCCTTTCCCCTCTGGAAGACCAGCTAATAACAGAGCATGCTCGAATACCTCTGAAGGGGTAGGGTTTTTGCACATGTTCTGAGAGGCATGCAAGACATTTACTGCTAAACCCTTTGACAAGGACGACTCATTCAATTCCACAACGCCATATTTTTTCCAAAATTCCTCTTCCTCTAGGGTTATACATACTTCATGATCCACCTTTTCCATTTTTTACCTAATCTCTGACAGATCAAATCACATTCCTCCATTTCACCAACCACACGATTCCCAAGGTCAAATCTAATATGAAAAATCCTACTAGGAAAAACTTAGCAGCCTCTAAAAATGCAAAAGGCTCTACCTCACACACCTTTCCATTTTATAACGATCTATGAACTTCGACTCATCACCAACACAGTTATCACAGATTGAATCCTGTAGAACCCTTGCTCACGCTGCCACCCCTGCAAGGGTTTCACCATAGCTCATTGTATGTATTTCAAATTTGTTATTCTATTTCCCAAAGTACTGAATTTTATATAATTTAGTTTTTACAGTCCCCAAAACATGTTTTTGGAAAATCAAATACATTTTTTATGTCAACTCAAAGTGCCTTTTTCTGTCTATTGAGATTCAACAAGATGATGATCCTAGTGAAAATTAAACAACTACACTAGGTGGGGCCCACATAATATTTATAGGTGTAAGTCTATTTTTAGAATGTTGAGAAAATTATATTTATAGCGGAAGTATATTTTTATAACGGTGAGAAAATTTTGTTTATAGATGATGTTCTATTTCTAGATGCATGCACGAAGTCTATTTATAGATCGCATGTCTATTTATAGAATGCATGTTGATTATTATTATCTCTTAATAATAATTGGACAATAAACATTAATCTATTATCAATGAGCACTTTGAAATAGTTAAATGAAGTGGAAAACTAGTTAGCTGAAGGAATTTCAAGTTCTAAGGTTGGTTGGTGGGACATGCAAGTGGACTTAGTTGTAACTAAGTGATTCAAAGTTGTAACAAAGTTGGATGTGTAGTTATGTGAGTTGTAAAGTAGTTTAACTCAGTTAAGTGACTTAAAATCAGCTGTGATAGTTGTAACTAAAGATACACTAGTGAGAGATCAGTGAATTAATATTAAATTAGTTCACATGGAGTGATCTCACATGCAACTGAAGATTTATTATTGTTAACCACATGCATGTCATATCCAGTGGAGACCCAATTGAGAGATAGGTGAAAGGGAAAGTTTGACTATCAGTTGTGACATTAGTGGGTGCACTCATGCAACCACACACACATTGGAGATGCCAATGAGAACTGCACAGTCAAGGTAAGGCAACATCTCACTAATTTAGGGATTGTGATTAGCAAGGGTTGCGCAGTGGAGGCAGGCTGTCATGAGGCAGTAAATTGGTGCATGTATTTGCCAATTTTTGTATGACAGTGTGAGGCAATTTTATATTATACTGAGAGCTCTTAGATTAGAGTTTTGTAAGAGTTTGTTTCATGATCCATGATATATATATATATATATATATGATAGTGGGGGTTTTAGCTTTATGCTTTCCCGGTAAAAACATCAGCGTTATGTGTGATTGATCTTTCTTCATGTGTTTGCAATTGGCGATTGTGTTTTAAATTTCCACAAGAATTTTTGTAGAAGTGATTTTGTATTTAACAGTCACATATATTTGTTAGATCAGGATAACCCAGGCAAAACATAATTTTATTAAAATAAGTCATGGTATCAGAGAAAATAAGATTGCAATATTGAAGCAGGAGCTGAGTTTGTTGATGGAAACAAATTGAATTTACTGCAAGAATTTCTTGGTGCGACAGTTGAGTAAACATCGAAATGGATTTCAATGGTTTGCAGCTAGAGTATGCACTCGAGGGAATCTCAAAATAAATTGCATGGAAGGACAGGATCGAGGCGGTGATTGAAGATAATGGCTTGAAGGAATTCATTGATGGTGATGTTCCCGAGCCCACTTCGATGGATGTTACATTACTTGATGCATGGAAAAGAAAGTAGCGAAGATGAGAAGGATTCTGTTGGAAGGTTTACAAGACCATATTTTCTCAAGCCTTCATGGGAAAGACACTACATATGCTATGTGGAAGGATTTGATGGATGTTTTCCAAAGTAGTAGCAACCATAGGAAATTGGCGCTGAAGGATAAACTATGAAAGATCAACATGGAGAAGGGCGACAATATTCCTAAATATCTCACAAAGTTTGTCCAATTTCGGGTTGAACTGGGCAGTGTCAGAATCACAGTTGCTGATGATGATTTTTTGAGTTTGGCTCTCTTGGGACTTCCGAAGAGTTGGCACAGTTATCAAGACTCTGTCAACGGACGGGAAAAACTGCCAGATTGGGAATGAATATGGTCAGATCTAGTGCAGGAGGAGTTCAGGTAGAACACCAGAGATGGATCTTCATCAAAGCACAATGATGAAGAGGATTTTTCTTTTGTTTCCAAGGCAAGGAAATGGAAGGGGAAGAAATTCCACTCAAAATCCGAGTCTAAAGGCAAGAAGCTATATTTTTCCAAGCTGAAGTGTTTTAATTTTCATGAACATGGGCATCTCGGCACTAACTTCCCACAGAAAAAGAAGAACAAGAAGGCCACTGGAGCTACAGTTGGTGAGGCCCTTGCCTTGCAATTTGAACTGATTTCTCTTTGATCACATGCTTAGTTTCAAGTGTAATGGGATCAGTTTGGTATCTTGATAGTGGTGCTTCCTTCCACATGATGGGAGACAAGGATAATTTAAGTGACTTGGAGGAGAAATATATCCAAATTCATATAGAGATGGGCAACGATGGACTATACAGTGTGACCGTCATTGGTACCATTACCTTTGAGAGGGAGTCAGGTAAACCATTTCAATTGAAAGATGTTATGCATGTTCCAAGTCTGAAGAAAAACTTGGTCTCAATCATGATGTTGGAGGACAAAGGCCATGACGTTGTTTTCAATGATGGAAAATCTTTCCTAAGACATAAAACAATGGTTCAAGCCAAGACGATAGGTATTTGAGTCAAGAATCTCTACAATTTGGAGGTAGAAGGCTGTGCTGCCATGATGGGCAAGGCAGGAAAAATGGTGAGCTAGGATGAGGGCGAATTATGGCACAGGTGATTGGGCCATATTCATCATGGAGCCTTGAAAGTCATGCAACAAATATCTATTTGACTTCCAATGGAAACACTTCATCAATTAGATTAGTGCAAGGGTTGCACCATGGAGAAGCATGTAAAGTCCACCTTTCATGAAGACGAGAATGGTTCTTCGATGATCCTGGAGAGAGTTCACACAGACGTGTGTGGACCATTCTAGGTTGCTTCAACAACAAAACACAGGTATTATGTTATTTTTTAATGTATTTTCTCGTAAATGATGGATCTTCTTCACGCAGAAGAAGGATCAAACATTCTCAAAGTTTTGTGAATTTAAGGCATTGGTTGAGAAGGAGTTGGGGAAGGAAGTGAAGGATTTGTGGAGTGATAATGGTGGAGAATACATCTCGAATGAATTCAAAGACTTCTGTAGAAAGAAATAATTTGAAGAGAACTCATAACACCTCATAACCCACAGCAAAATGGGGTCATGGAGAGGAAGAAAAGAATGATTGTGGGTGTAGCATGAGCAATGCTGCATGTTAGGGCCTACCAATGCATTTGTGGGCAGAATCATGCAACACTGCAGTTTATGTGAAAAAAAAATTTCCTCATATAATACTTGGCATGAGTACACGTGAAGAAGATTTTACTAGTAAGAAACCAAATGTTTCTCACTTTAGGATTTTTGGCTCATCTGTTTATGTGCATGTGACCAAGAACACTAGGGAGAATTTGGAGCTAACTGTTGAAGTTGGGATATTTGTGGGGTACACAGAAACACTCCATAATTATCGTGTGTATTTTCCAAACAATCAAATGACTGTGGTGCGAGAGGATATAAAATTCAAGGATGAGAAAGCCATGAAGTTGTCGCTTGAGAGGGAGCTATAATTACATGCAGAGGAGGAACTTTTGGTTCCAAAGATGAGTCTCTAGATGTGGATCAACCACAGGAGGAGGTTCATGAAGTGGAGGAGTCCACTCATGTAGAGCCAAACATCAATCTGGAAGAAGGCGTACCACATAAGCTGAGAGGCTGAAACTAGATGCAACACAGAATGTAGGAGTCCCTAATTCACAATGTAGACAAAGACAGTCTCCTAATCGATTCACTGGATACATGGCTCTCATCAGCAAATGTATTGTGAATGAGCCATCTTCCTTTCAAGAAGTAGTGAAGGAGCCCACATGGGTAGATGCAATGGTGGAGGAGTATGACTCCATTATCAGAATTGGGAAATTGTTCTAAGGCTGGTTGATAAATCAGTGGTACATTCAATATGGATCTAAAAGGTAAATAAAGTTGTTTATGGGAGTGTTGATAAATACAAGGCTAGTTTTGTGGCTCAAGGCTTCTCACAGATTGAGGGGATTTATTATGAAGAAACCTTTGCACCTGTCATGCTGTATTCTTCCATAAGGACCATATTTTCTCTCTCAGTGCATATAGGTTGGGATATTCATTAGATGGATGTGAATACTGCGTTCCTGAATGGGATCATTGAGGAAGAAGTGTACATTGAGTAGCCTGAAGGATTTGATATCTTCAGCAGTGAGTCACATGTGTGCAGGCTCAAAAGAGCGATGTATGGGCTGAAGAAATCACCCTGTGCTTGGTATACTTGGATCGAAAACTATTTCACTAGACTTGGCTTCACCAAGAGTGAGGTAGATGCAAACCTATACCAGATTGTGGTGGAGGGTAAGATTTTAATCATTATTTTTTATGTTGATGATTTAATATTGAATGGTAATGAGCAGCTGATACAATCATGTAATGAGGACCTTGCAAAGGAGTTCAAGATGAAGGATATGGACTTCCTTCATTATTTCCTTGGATTGGAAATATGACATCGAGATGGTGAACTTTTTGTTTCTCAAGGAAAGTATGCAAGGGAGATACTGAGTAAGTTTCACATGGAGGGTTGCAAAACCATGGCTACTCCTCTTCCAGGAAACTGGAGGAGGGAGGACGCTACATCTGGAGAGGTAGTGGATGCTACTGTCTATCCATAGTTAGTGGGTTCGCTAATGTATTTAGTAAATACAAGACTGGACATATGCTATGCGGTGAACCAACTTAGTCAAGTGATGGTTAAGCCTACCAAGCTCTTTTGGAAGGCGGGCAAGCATGTCCTGAGATATCTCAGGGGCACATTTGAGTATGGCTTATGGTATAGAAAGAAAGATGAGGTGAAGTTGCATGGTTTCACAGATGCATATTGGGCAGGCATCCCAACGGAAAAAAAAATCACATCAGGAGGGGTCTTCAGTATCAAATCTATAGTTGTTTCTTGGTACAACAGGAAACAAATATCTGTGGCACTTAGTTCAGCGGAAGCAGAATACATGGAAGCAAGTCAAGGTGCATGTGAGGCTATCTGGATGAGAAAGATCCTGGTTGGCTTGTTTGGTTCCCATTTAGATCATACAATGATTCATTGTGATAATCATATTTGCATTAAACTATCGATTAATCATGTGTTTCATGATATATCTAAGCATATAAATATCTGGTATCATCATATTAAAGATTGTGTGTAGCGGAAGATCATGTTTCTTCAGTACATTCCTATGGAGGATGATGATGTAGATATTTTGATGAAGGCACTCAATAGGAGAAAATTCGAATACCATAAAGATAGGATCAAGGTGAAGGATAATCCCTTTCTTGTTGAGAGGGAGTGTTGAGATACAACAAAATGATGATCGTAGTGAAAATTAAGCACCTACACTAGGTGGGGCCCACAGGAGATTTTTAGGTGTAAGCCTATTCTTAGAATGGTGAGAAAATTCTATTTATAGATGATGTTATATTTTTAGATACATGTGCGAAGTCTATTTATAGATCACATGTCTATTTATAAAATGCATGTCGATTATTATTATCTCTTAATAATAATTGTACAATAAACATTAATCTATTCACAATGAGCACTTGGAAATAGTTAACTAAAATGGAAAACTAGTTAGATGAAGGAATTTCGAGTTCTAAGGTTGGTTGGTGGGACATCCAAGTGGACTTAGTTGTAACTGAGTGATTCGAAGTTGTAACAGAGTTGGATGTGTAGTTATGTGAGTTGTAAAGTAGTTTAACTCAGTTAAGTGAGTTAAACTTAGTTGTGCTAGTTGTAACTAGTTGTAACTAAAGATACACTAGTGAGAGATCATTAAATTAAATATTAAATTAATTCACATTTAGTGATATTACATGCAACTGAATATTTACTACTGTTAAATACATGCATGTCAGATCCAGTGGAGACCCAGTTGAGAGATAGGTGAAAGGGACAGTTTGACTATTAGTGGTGACATTAGTGGGTGCACTCATGCAACCACACAGATATTGGAGATGCCAATGAATATTTCACAGTCAAGGCAAGGTAGCATCTCATTCATTCAGGGATTGTGATCAACAGGGATTGCGCAGTGGAGGCAGGCTGTCAAGAGGCGGTAAATTGGCGCATGTATTTGCCAATTTTTGTATGACAGTGTGAGACGATTGTATATTGTAATGAGAGCTCTTGGATTAGAGTTTTGTATGATATTGTTTCATGATCCATGATATATACATAATATATGATAGTGGGGTTTTTAGATTTATGATTTTCTGGTAAAAATATTTGCGTTATGTGTGATTGATCTTTCTTAATGTGTTTGCAATTGGCGATCGTGTCTTAAATTTCCGCAATAAATTTTTTATAAGGTATCTAACAGTGGCATATAATGGTTAGATCAGGAAAATCTAGACAATAAATAATTGTATTAAAATTTCTACACTGTCTATGGCTAGAGTCTAAGAGTTAATAAAAGTTCTTAGGTGAACTGTCAATATAAATGAATAAGAAGGTGCAAAAAATTTAATGTAACTTACCCCTTGGATTAAGGTTTTTTTTTTTGAAAGGCTCTCGTCCCTTTTTCATGGAGTTTGATTGGATCTGCATATCAAAATATTGATTGCAATTTTCATACCTACCGTAATTAAAAATAATTAATTATAAAGCTAATTGAAACTTAAGGAAATCCCTCATTATCTAATAAATTTGACTATATTAAGGAGTTATTATTCTTAACTTCTTATAGTTATTATTTTCTTGTCTGTCTTAATGCAATTCGATGTTACAAAAAAAATGAAGAATATGAAATGTATTAACCTGGATTTTGGTTGTTTAAGCCCATGTACTTTGTTGTTTAAGCAAAGGTACTTTGTGTTACATACATTTGTGCACAATGGAACCAGTAGAGGGTGAGAATTCTCAAAGTCATTTATAAATTTTGTTTTTGATTGTCACAAGTGCATGCAAAGGTTTCAAGTCCGAAATATATTACATCACATTACACTGCAAATTGGTCACCGAGACATCCATTGACCTGACCTCAATGGCTCTAGCCTTGCTTTCACATACTACTAGAAATAGTTTTGCTTTTGGCAATAAAATAGAGGAGATGATGAAATGAATGTACTTATTGTCACAATCACTTCTTTTTCTGGTTGATGATGACCTCATGTTGGGTATTAAGTGATTTGGTGTTGCTATATCATTTATTGAGATAAAAAATGAGAATTCTAGTCAATAAATTATAATGGTGTAGAAGCACTCCATACAATGAATTAATGTATTAATATTATAGAGATTTGTTTTGAAACCACATCTCATTTATGTAAAGGACATGCAACATGAGTTTTGGCATTAATGGACATAGCAGTAGCCTAATAATGTCTAACATTTACTCACAAATAGGTACTCACATTTTTTTATTATAAATTTTAAAAATAATTGTCATGCACTAATGTCATATCTCACTCAACTCTTATAAAATTACGAATTTACAAGAAAATAGAAATATTTAACATTTTCTCAAAAATTTGATTAAAATTGCAAAACACATCAAAATAATACAGAGTCAATGCACTTTTACTGTAAGGGGAATGTGATAGTCCTTAATGATGTACAAAATAAGCACAACGGAAAACAAAATAATCACACACACAACAATTAAACATGAAGACAAGAATTAATGTGGTTCACCCAACCAATCTGGGCTACATCCACCAAATAGAGGTATCGACAATATTATTACTCAACCGGAGATTACAACAGTAGATTTGCACATCTGCACTTCCTCTTCCTCACAGCTCACGTCTAATTTGCCTCTACAGGCTTACAATTTGTAGATGAGAGAAGTAACTGAATAATAAATTCTATCACAACAAAATAGGATAGAATATCTCCTCATTAGGATTTAATGCAATCATTTTTGCAACAAACAACTATTGTTGGCATAAAAAATCTCAACAATCTCCACCTTGACAACAATTAGCCTGATACCTTGTTTCTTTATTTTAATTTTCTCTGCAAGCCAAGAGAAGCCAGACACCATCGTAGCTTCTCTAATAAAATTGGTTTTGTGGACATGTATGCACAGTTTTCCTTTGTATGCACTTTTTCAAGAGAGACACCCCGTTCAGTGATAACCTGTCTTACAAAATGGTACTTTATAGGTATATGCTTTGATTTAATATGATAGGATGTATTTTTAGCCAAATTAATTGCACTTTGAATATCACAAAATAACTTTATGTTGTCTTGCAACCTACCAAACTCACCAAACAAACCTTTCAACCAAACTGCTTCTTTGCAAGCATGTGAAGCAGCTATGTATTCTGCTTCTATAGTGGATAAAGAAATAATGTTTTGTAGCTTTGACATCCAGCTAATAGCTACACCTACAAGAGTAAACACATATCCTGAAGTTGACCTTCTCTTATCCAAATCACCTACAAAATCGAAATCAACATGTCCACAAACAAATTCACTACTTCTGTCATAAGTGATGCAATAATCACTTCTGCCTCTCAGATACCGAAGCACTCATTTCACTACTGCCCAATGTTCTTTTCCTGGATTTTCCATATACCTACTGACAAGCCCAGCTGCATGTGAAATATCTGGACGTGTACAAACCATCGCATACATCAAAGTTCCTACTGCATTAGCATATGGTATTCGAGACATATATTCCTTTTCTTCATTTGTATTAGGACATAAACTTGAAGAAAGCTTAAAATGGGAAGCTACAGAGACTGAAACTGGCTTCACGTTGTTCATACCAAACCTTAAGAGTATTTTCTTAATATACTTCTCTTGTGATAACCACAGCTTACCATTGCTCCTGTCTCTGAAAATCTCCATGCCCAAAATCTATCTTGCTGCTCCTAGATCTTTCATATCAAACATCCTAGCCATCTGAGCCTTTAACCTATTGATCTCAGTTATGATTTTGCTTGCTAAAAGCATATCATCAACATATAACACTAAGATAATGAATATGCCATTACTTAATTTCTTAAATTAAACACAATGATCATATTCACTTCTTATATAATTTTGGCTCATCATGAAAGAATCAAATTTCTTGTATCATTGTCGAGGTAACTGCTTCAGACCATACAATCATTTTTTGAGCCTACAGAAAAAATTCTTGTTGCGATTTTGAATAAACCCTTCAGGTTGTTCCATATAAATCTTGTCATCTAAATCTCCATGGAAGAATTCAGTCTTAACATCTAGTTGTTGTAATTCTAAGTCAAGTAAAGAAACTAATGCTAAGAAAATCCGAATTGAAGCAATTTTAACAACTGGTGAAAAATCTCATGAAAGTCAATTCCTGCTTTCTGAGAAAAACCTTTCATGACCAGCCTCGCTTTTTACCTGTATTCTTTATCGTCAAAACGCCTTTTCAATTTGTAAACCCATTTACATCCTACATTTTTTCTGTATTTAGGAAGATCTACCAGATCCCATGTGGCATTCTTGTCTAATGCCTTCATCTCATGCTTCATAGCTTCTTTCCACTTATCACTATTAGAACCTTCTACAGCTTCCTGATAGCATAAAGGTTCATCATCATTAGTGGTTAAAGCAATTGAAGTAACATAATCATCATACCTTTTAGGAGGATGTCTAATTCTCGTGGACCTTCTCAAAGATGTTTCTGGTTCTTCCACAATTTGTTGATTATTATCTGTAGGAACTTCTTCATGATCTGCATCTGAAATTTTTTCATCTTTACTATCATCAGTATTTGAACTAGTTTCAAACTGAATATGTAGAAACTTAGGTACAATTTCCTATTTCAATTTAATATCTACATCTGGATTATCAAGTGAAGATTCATTGAATTTAACATCTCTGTTAATTATGATCTTGTGAGTTGTAGGATCCCACAACCTATATCGCTCAATCCCATCACCATATCCAACAAAGATATATCTTTTTGATTTAGGATCTATTTTAGAACGCTGATGTTTTGAAATTAGAGCATATGCATCACAAAAAAAAACTGTCAGTTTAGAATAATCACAAGGATGACCTTTCCATACCTCTTGAGGAATTTTTCATCCTATTGTAGTTTATGGTGATCGATTTATCAAATAGAAAGCTGTAGATACTGCTTCTGTCCATAGTTCCTTCTGCAAATTTGCGTTACCTAGCATACTTCTTGCTCTTTCTAAGAGAGTCCTGTTCATGCATTCAACAACTCCATTTTGCTGAGGAGTATAAGCAATAGTTCTATGTCTTTCGATCCCAGCTTCCTTGCAATAATTATCAAATGCCTTTGTTGAAGAGGTAAATCCCCTCTGCGGACAGAGGTGATCCCTACTAGCCCAGACCGGGTCTAGCAACAGTCGTCACACGCTATAGTGCAGGTTCCTAATTGCAAGAAAACCAACTAGCGATGAGGGCTTACCTAGAATCCAACGCTCTCGGTTGTAGAGAAAGTAGCGCTCCCGTTCCTTAGCTCTGGTAGATCAAGATCCCTCATGATTTCCATGAGTGGACACCTGCACATGCGAGAAACAAAACAAACGCAAGCGTAAAATCCAGTATATGCAACTATATGTCAGTCAGAGAAGACATAACTCATTATCATAATCAACAACAGGAGTGGAACCATAACCAATAGTCGCTTTTTATTAATCAATCAAAGGATGATACAACCTAGCTTTGATGCTGAATTCTCCTTCAGAGGGTCGCCAGCAGAACACGTCTCGAAAAAGCCTGTCGGGTATGGGACAAGCCTCTCTCTTCGGATGTCTCGACAATAATATCCTTGCTTGGACTTTGCCTTAAGGGAATGAATCAAGGCTCTTGTAGCATAAGGCTCTGATGGCTCTTTGGAACTTGGAGACTAGCTATTCAGCCATTCAGCCCCTTCATCAATGGATGAAGCCTATATTTATAGAGGAGAGGAGGAGGTTGGGATCCCTACAATAGTGGAAGGGAGGCCTTATCCCTTGGGAGGTTCCCCATAAGGTTGAAACAAGAGGCCAAAGGAGGAAGGCTATGGTTATTCAGTCGAAACCACACCTGATGACTCATCCACGAAGTTGTTGTAATCGAAACTTCACCTATTTTTTTAAAAAAATTTCCAAAAGCATATTGGCGTGGGTGCTTAACTGGGACAGAGTGCCAATTGGTGCGGGCTCAGTCTTAATTTTCCTCATTGGCGTGAGTACATAACTGGCTACCAGCGCCAAGGCAAAATTAGGTGTTTTTAGGGGTCTGCTCAGGAAATGATCAATAGAAGAAATGTTGTCCTCATGGAAAGGGATGCAATGATGGTATTTGCAAGGCATGACACTGCTTATTGGTCATAGAAATGACCCTCCAATGGGCGAGATGGGGATTGCAGGAACGGTGAAAAATTACTGTTCTTCCTATGATGTTCTCTACTAATTCTCTAAACTGTTTGAAAACTATGAATACATCAGAATTTATTTTTAACATGTAGACCCATACTTTCCTAGAGAAATCATCTATAAAAGATACAAAATATGATGATCCTCCATATGAGGTTGTAGGAGATGGACCCCAAACATCAGAATGGATATAATCAACGATTCCTTTGCTAGTATGTTTTCTAGTTTTAAATTTATGCTTGCTTTGTTTCCCATAAATACAATGTTTGCAGAAATATAACTTAAAAGACTTTAAACTAGGAAGTTACATAGGATCAGATAAAAATTTTAAACCTCTTTCGCTCATATGGCCCAACTGTTGATTCCATAGTCGAATAGAATCAATGTCATTCTCAGATACAGTAGAAGCATGATCTGAATTTGTTCTTCCTTCTAACTGAAAAAAAATTACAATCTTATTTGATTTCATTACTAATAGGATTCCTTTGTAAATTTTCATTATTCCACCTTGAATAAAAGTTTTATATCCATTTGTGTCTAACACTCCTAGAGAAATAAGATTTTTTCTGAGTTCAGGCACATGTCTTACATCAGTTAATATTTTATTTGTCCCATCAAAAATTTTAATCTGGATGCTTCCAATTCCCACAAAATTACATGAAACATCATTGCCCATGTAAACTACTCCATCATTAATTCACTTATAAGATTTAAACAACTCTTTATGAATGCACATGTGATTGGACGCACCAAAATCTAACAACCAATGTTGATCATGATTTAACAAATTAACTGATAGAACTTCATCACTTATACCTGAACTGGATGTCGAACCTGAACCTGTATCTATCGTGTTTGCCTCTTTATTTTCTATTGAAGAGTCTCCTTTGGATGTTTGATGTCTCTTACAATAGTCCTTCATCAAATGTCCTGATTTGCCACAAAACCAACATTTTAGCTTACTCTTCTTCCCTTTCGATTTTGATCGAGAGTTTTTTTTCTGACTGAAGCATTTTTCCTTAGATTGACCTCTCACCATCATTGCTTCTAATGTAGAGGTTTCTGAATTTGACCTTTTTCTAGCTTCTTCAGATAGCATAGCTTTAACAACATCATCAAATTCAAGGGTTTCTGATGAACTAAGACTTATAGAAGTAACAAAATGATCCCATGACTCAGGAAAAGACCATAATAAAGTTATAGCTTTATCTTCTGAATCGAATTTGACTTCTATGATATCTAACTACACCAAGAGAGTATTAAAGGTATTCAAATGATCATTTATTTTCATACTTTCCTTCATGCGCAAGATGTACAACTATCTTTTCAGAATAATCCTATTTGTTAAGGATTTCGTCATGTACAGTTTTTCTAACTTTGTCCATAGACCAGTGGTAGTTTTCTCTGACATGATGTTAAATAAAACATCATCTGCCAAACACAATCGTATGTCGCTCAGTGCTCTGTCATCGATGTCACTCCATTCGTCATCTGTCAAGGTGTAATGTTGTTTGGATTTTCCCAAAAGTGCCTTCGCCACACCTTTTTGTATGAGTAGATCGTGCATCTTGACTTTCCAGATTTCGAAGTTATTCCTCCCATTAAAATTCTCTATCTCAAACCGAGCACTTTGAGTTTTTTCCATAGTTAGTTTAAATTTTAAATTAAATTAATAATTTGATAAAAAAACCCCTTTTCAAAACATGCAATTATTTCACCAAATTATACAGCCACAAACTGTAAATAGAAAATACTCAAAAAATGGAGATCCCGAGTTAACAAAGTAAAAAATAACTAAATTTAACAAAATGTCCAACTCTTAGTTCAAGCTCGGCCTTTACTCTTTTGAATATGGAATTTGGCCTTCCACCTGATTACCTTCTGTTTCAAGACAACCCCTTTAAATTGCTCGGGGAATGCGCAAGGGCCAAGCTAAACACTGCAACATCCATCGTGGATTTTCCTGCTATAGTTTCTCCTAGCATATTACAATTGTCACTGAACTCAGATAGCAACCAGGACATCAATGACCGGGGTAACACATGCTTCTTAGTATGATCCCATAGTCCACGGTCTCAACTGTCCACGCAGGAAATCGGAGATCAAAAAGTTGCAAATGTAGATCCATAGATCTGGTCGCTACCACCGGTATAATGTAAACCTTAACTCCTCAATTCACTGTCACGGTTTGCTCTCAACCTTGCGTCCTCCTTAATTTGTTGTCAACATGAATTAACACAGCGGAAATGACAGCGACTCTTGCTCACCGTCATAGCAATCACCGCCGGATCTTCCTTTTTCTCTGTAGCAGAAGCCACGTACGCAGCAAGGCTTCGTATGCAATCCATGTAGATGGTCTCCTCTCTTGCACATTAATTTAGGCCCGGTCAACAGCCACACTGATCAACAGAAAACGCAACTCCAGCTCACGGCATACAGTCTCGGCATCCATATCACACGTTAACACAGGCTCTGATCCTCCAGCAAGCAACCTGCAGATGCAAAGCGTGCGCAACATTCTTACCCACACTGCTTGACAGCGTCCAAGGAAGGCTCACTTCAAATCTACCCTCCCGACGAGTGCTCTGAACGCATAGCAAACACCTGATCTCCGATACCAATTGTATGAAATAAGCACAGCGAAAAACAAAATAATCACACACACTACAATTAAAAATGAAGACAAGAATTAACGTGGTTCACCCAACCAACCTGGGCTACATCCACCAAATAGAGGTATTGGCAATGTTATTACTCAACCGGAGATTACAATAGTAGATTTGCACATCTGCACTTCCTCTTCCTCACACCTCACATCTAATTTGCCTCTACAGGCTTACAATTTATAGATGGGATAAGTAACTGAAAAATAAATTCTATCACAACAAAATATGATAGAATATCTCCTCATTAGGATTTAATGCAATCAGTTTTGCAACAAACAACTATTGTTGGCATACAAAATCTCGACAAATGAAGCAAAAACTAGTTAATAACATGAAATTTTCAGTTTTTTTAAAATATGAATGCTTTTTTTAAAGCACTTTTTTTTATTACATAGTATAATTTGTTTATTAATGAGTTTTATTTAAATTTTTTTAAAATAGTTTATTTGTAAAAGTGAATTACGTTTATTAGTTAAATTTAAATATTATTTGTAAAGATTATTATTTTTAAAGAATATATATATATAATTTCAAACGTTAATTATTTTGTAGATTGATTTTTGGATTGGCTGATTATTTTAATGTTTTTCTTCTCTCTCATTTTGATATGATATGACAATAGGTTTAAGTTTCTTGGAAGTTGGAAGACAAGAGAGCATGATCATGGAGAAAGTTTCATAAACATTGAGTTATTGATTGGACAATGCTTAAGGTTTCAGTGTGAGATAAAAATGGGTTTGGCATTGGGAGTGTCATGGATAAAGGAGTTTTCTAGTGAGAAGAAACTGGCTGAAAATAAGTTGCATCTCACCAAGTCATTAATACTATTGATTGATTGGTTGATCCTAGTCATAAAAAAGTAAAATTAAAATCTGGTGAGAAAAGTTTTAGTTAGAAACCATACTACTTTGATTCAATTAAATTATAAAGCTTGGTTTATCACCAAGTCATCAACACTATTGATTGGTTGATCCTTTCCATAAAGATGTAAAATTAAAATATGGTGAGAAAAGTTTTAGTTAGAAACCATACTAATTTGATTCAATTAAATTATAAATATTTCTTTATTGAAAAGAGGGAAACAAAATAATGCATCCGTTATTAAATGTAGGTTAAACTGTGTGTACGTTTTAAGATACACATATTAAGAGTTATGAAAATAGTTACTGGGTCTATAAAGTTCCTTTATAAAAAATAAAAAAAATAAAAAAAAGAAATTTTTTGGAGATATAAAAAGGGAATTTTTTTTTTTAAGAAAAAAGAAATAACTACTCAGTAAAATCATATTATTATTATTTTATTATGCGATTTATAGTCAAAGAATAGTGTTTTAAGTAAGCTACAAGTATTCTCATGCCATCCATTTGATATTTCTATTTACCTCACTTGTTTGTTTCCCATCGTTACCATAAAGCCTTTGGGGACCTTTATTGGCTTCCCTTCGAATTAAAGTTATTGATTTATTTGCTATTGTAGCCTTTCATGAGATTTGGTTTTGGTTATTGTCAATGTGAGATTATAACGAGATATCTTAAAATTATTTTGAAGGTTTACTATAAATTAATTATCTTTATAATTATTGTTATGTACAAATTAGTATGGAAAATAAGTAAAAATATAAGAAGTAATTTGGTTTTGTTTTGTATTTAAAATTTGATTTACAATATTTGTTATTTTATATATTTTTAATAATGTAATTATTTTAATATTAATATATATAAATTAATTTATATAAATATAGTGAGAAGTAATTATTTTTTTTGTAAGTTTAGGTGGTACTTTCTATTTTCTATTAATAAAATTGGGCAAAAGATACAAAACTAGACCTCAACTTGCCTGCAGGAAACTAGGTATTTTGGCCATCGGAGTTCAAAATAAGTCAACCAGAACATAAAAAATTTTAATAACTTATACCAAATCTGTCTATACTAGATATCCAAGTCTAGAGGCCATATCATGTACAAAAGGTAAGTAGTATAAGAACCTTAAACAAAGGAGGCAGCATAAGAGCAGGAAAATCTTAATCCTCCTCAGATTCAACAGGCGTTGGAGCTTTGGCTGAAGCTCCTGGTAGTTCAACTGAAACCTATTGCATTTCTTTAATTTCCTTCTCCAGTCTTCTAAGCCTCGCATACCGATACAACTGGTGTAAATTAATTTCTTGAATATTTCTATTGATATCCGCCAGGGTCGATTCTAGCTTTGGCTAACAGGCATTTAATTACCTAATAGGTTCGAACTGATTGTTGAAATGGAGAAGTTCGTCCCCGGGTATGCCCAGGATACGGAATCATAGTCTGCATATCCTCTAGAGCCATGTCATCCTCCAAATCTATGTTATCTAGAATCTCAAATTTCCATCCATAAATGTGACCACGAACTGAATTGGGGATGTCAGTCATGAAGGTTTGAACCAGTGGCTCAAGGTGTTGCTGGACCAACTTTCTTCCCCATTTCTGGTGCGTTTCGAGAGAGGGTTGCTTGCCCTTTCCTGTATTAGGCTTTCTGCCTCGTTTAACCATTGTAAAAAACCTAAAAAATCTGTTAAGACTTCCATCCATACAACAAGACGAGTCAGCTGCACAGATAGCATATAGACAGCACCACAAAGAACAGTACCATCTCCCAGGTCAGTGACCAAAAAAAAAGTAAGAGAAAAACACCCAGCACGGACACAAGAACATTGAAACAGTACCAGACAAGGCTGAGAAATAGGCCTCTAAATAGAAATTCTATTGTAACGCAACAAGAAGCAAAGACGTATAAACGGCCAATTCAGAATCCAAAAAACATAGTTAGGCCAATAACAGGGACCGAGACTACCCAGAAGAAGATGCATGAAAATACCATAGGGACCCCGGAAGAGAGCGAGGTGAAAAGGAAAAGCCCAATTCAAATACTGACGGAAGAGGAAGTTAAAAAAATAACCATTATCCCTACAATCAGATACTGGAACCAAGGTATAGTAATCCTGACCATCAACAGAGAAATTTCTAGAAGCCGAATCACAAACACTTTTGATGCGAATGGCTGGTAGACCCCGAAAGAAAACCAGGATCATAATAGCAATACCTCGACAAGCTCCCAACACCCATATAACGACACAACTCCAACAAAGAAACCCAGAAGTGTAATGCATCCAGCCTGCCCAAAGGTATAAAGCGTACCCAAAAATACAAAAGATACCAGGATTAGGGAAGAAGAACACAAACGTAAAATGACTAATAGGCATGTAAATGCAAGACAGAGCAGGAAAAATGTGAAGAAACTGGATGTTACGACCAACTCCATGACCCTGCCGCAGGAATTCAAACCAGAAGTTACCATACTGCCATTCCCACAAATCTTCTAAAAAAACCATGAGAAAAATCTGTAGACAAGAAGAGAGCAAAGTCGAGAACTGAAAGGTTAGAAACGGAGATACATACCACTGTTGAGCTTTCCTCGTCACCCTGAAACCCTTCCGAACTTCACTGCTACATGCACTATCAACCTCAGGAGCCAAAATCCAAGAAAAACAACTAACAATGAAATAGAAAATAGCCTTACATGCCTTAACCCTGCACCAACGACACTGTTTCCAAAACGTGACTGACAACCTAGCTGGCCGATCCATCTGGAGGCTTCGGTAAATGCGGTTCATATAAGATGGTGGGTGCTGGACATCCCTTCAATCAACGCATCCCGGTGGTTGCATGCAACCACCATGTGGTGGGTGTACACTACCCGCGTACCCTCCACCATGTCAGCGTACACCTTCCACATCAACACGTTTGGATTGATCTCCATTGTGTGGCATTGTTCGCTGTATTTCGCTCGCCGTTCTAAGTATTTTTCACCCCGATCGAGGAGTACTATTACCCTGAGTTCCAAATGCCAAATCCTTTGTTAGGATATTCTGAAGATCAGGCATCGTATGCACTACCTCTCGTTGCCATGGTTGATCCAAATGACCATCGACATTTCGGCAAGCCCATTTCGCAAGATAATCAGCCGCCTGGTTGCCTTGCCATCTCACATGCACAGGTATGAAATAATCGATTTTTTTGATTTGTTGTTGGATTTCTTGTATCAATATTGTTGTCTGCCAGCTCTTAGTGATTGACTCCCAGTTCATGCCTTGAAGGAGTTTTTTAAGAATGCTAGTAACCATTGCAGAGTCACCTTCAATTTCTAGCCTATTATATTGTTCCAGCTTAGCAATGACAAGTTCAAGTTTCACCGCTGCTAGTTCAGCTTCATTATTTGTAGACTGCCCTAAGTCAATAGCGAAAATCCGGAGAGTTGTCCCTGTACAGTCATGAAATAATCCTCTGGCGCCTGCTTGTCAAGGATTCCCCTTAGACGCGCCGTCATAATTCAGTTTGAGAAATCCTAATTATGGTCTATCAAAAGTATTTCTTACGTAATAGGGTAACGACACTTGTTTCCAGGAGGTGGGTGCAACCATTTCTTCTTTCAGATTTAATTGTTGAAGAATTCTACGTTCCTGTGCTTGGACCACCCAATCTTCATGAGCCCATTTTTCAACCAGAATTGTTTCACGGATGCCTTGCTTAGTGAGGTTCCAGATATCTTCAATATTAAGTTTGCACTCTTGAAATATCCTTCGATTTCGTTCTTTCCATTGTGACCAGAGTAGAGATCCTACTACAAGTGACCATGCTCTATTCACCACAGGGATTTTGTATCCACCTTTCCTCCAGTTTTCAATTGTTTGACTTAGACTATTATTATTTCGATCATTTTGTTGGAATAATCTATGAAGGTTTAGCCACATTCGATCCATCACTGGACAATTATTCAACAGATATTCCATTGTTTCTATAGATGCTTCACACATAACAGACTTAGATGGCCCATGCATTCCCCTTTTTTGGAGTTGTTCCCATGTGAGGATACAAATTATTATAAAAAAAAGTAAAAATATAAGAAGTAATTTGGTTTTGTTTTGTATTTAAAATTTGATTTACAATATTTATTATTTTATATATTTTTAATAATGTTATTATTTTAATTTAAAAAAAAGATCTGGGAAATTACATGAGAAATTTTAGAACCAATGCATTTAAAGCTATTGAATGTAGTTCATTATAGTGATGATGACTACATTCAGTAGTTCGAAACTCGTCGGTTCTAAAATATCTCATGTCATTTCCCGAAAGATTTATTTTAATATGATATGGATCATAGAAGTTTACATTCTCAATTATTATTTTAATATTAATATATATAAATAATTAAATTATATAAATATAGTGAGAAGTAATTATTATTCTGTACAAATTATTATAAAAAATAAGTAAAAATATAAGAAGTAGTTTGGTTTTGTTTTCTATTTAAAATTTTATTTACAATATTTGTTATTTTATATATTTTTAATATTGTTATTATTTTAATATTAATATATATATAAATAATTAATTTATATAAATATAGTGAGCTTGAGAGACTTCTTTCCGAGCTCTTTGAGTACAGGAGTACAATTTTAAAACAAACTAAATAATTCATTTCTTTAGGTCTGATAGACCAAAGTTTGGTCTAGTGGAAGTTAACCATCATCGCCATCATATTGGTATAGTCTTAATTTTTATTATAAGTTTAATTATTAATTTATTTATTTAAAAATAATAATTTTTAATATATATTTAATTATATAAAATATTTGAATATATGAGAATATTTATATATTATTATGAGACATGGTCAATTTTAATGTTAATTTAATTTTTTTTATGCGATATAAAAATAAATATTTTTAAAAACAAATTATAATATATAATTTTAAAAATTTAACTATAATTAAGTTTTTAAATTAAAATCTATGTTAATTCATGATTATTTATAGATTTTATTTATTTTTATTTTATAGAATATAAATTATTATTATAAAATTATTTTTATTTTAAGTATAATAATTTTGTAGTAACTTTCATCATTAGAGTTGGTACACCTAAAAATAAATATGATATCTTAATCTAACAATAATGTTGCTAAATTGTTAAACATGCATGAGACCCGTCCTCATCAATGAGTGTGGTACTAGTTAAAAAGTCTAAACATCATTTCAATATTATATTTTGTGACAATAATTGATTAGTAATTATAATGATGATTTGATTTTTATAATCAATATTGTATATGTTTTTGCTTTCATAAGAATGAGTACATTTAAATAACATCTTTTAATTACACTCACATTATTATTTTGTTTTTAAACTCTCTATTATATACATTTTATATTTATTTTTAAGTATTTGTATATAAATTATTTATTTTTAAGTATTTGTACATAAATCATTAATATATTCATACTTAACTAAAGTTTTAGTATTTGTTGTAATGTAAAAATCTACATACTAAAAATGGAAAGAGTATACTGAAAATATTAACATATTAAAATGTGAAAATTGAAAATTCTAATTATAGATTTATTTTAAAATTTATTTAATATTAGATTTACTTTAAAATTTATCTAATTATAATTAAATTAATTTTTTTACATTATATAATGATAAATTTTTACTTTGCCCACGAGGCGTAGAGCAGTCGGTGATGGGGTGCACTCTTAAGGCACTCCGTTCTGAAAGGTCACCGGTTCGAAACCCGTGGGTGTAGGATTAGTCTAACCGAGCAAAAAAAAAATGATAAATTTTTACTTTAAACCTATATTTATTAATCATGTACATAGAAAAAAAAAGTTATTAAGATATTAACGTTAATTATACCGTATCTATTAGTAATAGTTTCTATGGAGCTAAAATTTCTGTTAAATCTATTTTATTAAGACAATGTTTTTCATATTATGATAAAAAAATAAGAAAATTAATTAAAAAAAATAATCTAAATAAAAATAAAAATAAAAATCTAAGCTTAAAACATCAACAACTAGATTCACTAAATCCATAAGTATACCATTACCAAATTTTTAAGTTATTTTTAATAAAGTCTAAGAAATACTCTAAACATTTTGATATCAATATAACAACTACTTCATGAGATTCACTATATATAATTTTAAAATCAAAAAAATCTTATTATTATTATCATTTTTAATATTTAATGTTATAGATATTAATAAATTAATAATTTTTAATTATATATATATATATATATATATATATATATATATATATATATATATATAACAACCCAAAAAAAAAACAACCCAATGGAGAACAAGGATATTAAATTCTTAACATAAAATCGATTATAATAATTAATTTAATAGTTAAAACTTTGTATTTAATTAAAAATAAATAAATTTCATATAACATAGGTTAGGTATACACCGTGTTTTAAATATTAAATACATTTTCAATCCAACCTAGTTCTCTGTTAATTCTTCAATGCTTCAATGCTTAGCCTGGGCTCTAGTTAAGACATTCTGTACATATGGTAAAGTAAATGGTTATAATGCTTTCCATAGGTATAGAATTTTTTCCTTATGGTTACTATAACAGCTAGCTTAAGTGCTAATTGATGATTATGTTATGTTGTTAAGACATCAAGATATTAATTGTTATTTTATTTGGAAATAGTACATTCTGAACATAAACAATTTTTTATTAAATAAAATTAATTATGGAAGTTATTTCCATAAAATAATAATAGACTCATGTTAAAAAGTAATTCAAGAACGAAGAGCTACTTGGATATAATTAGTTCAAATAGTTACCCCAACTTCTAAGGGTAAAGACATAATCCCAGTGATGGAGGGGGGTTTCTTGGGTAATTGAAGAAGGAAATTGTGAGAGAAGAATTCCCTAGGTGGTGGTGACCAATGAAATTACTCAGATTCCTAAGAATTACCTGGAATAGAAGACTGGACCGGAATGTCCCGAAGTCTCTTCTAGAATCTTTGTCAACTCACATATCTCAGACTTGGAGCACGGGGGACAGACGAGAATGTGATTGCCTCTCTCAAGCTAGGGAGGACAACATCAGTCAGAAATTGAAAAAAAATAGATAAGTTTATCTGTCACTCGAATTATTAGTTTGGTTTATGAAAGAAATTAGCAGTTTGTATGTTGTGAATTATGTAGGAAATTATAGTATGTGTTTTTATTACAAAACAGGTTTGCTAGTTAAAATTAACTCAAACACTATTATCTACACGATAGAGAACAATTAACACAGAGCCTGAAGGCAAGGTTTTGTGTAGGTTGCTCTCTGTATCTATGATATTACAGAGACAGAATGGTCCGACCATTTTTAGTGGTAAAACAACAGCTAGAAAAGAAAAATACGAATAGAGCCATGCATAATATTATATATATATAATTTGAGCACTACAATTAGAGATGTGTTCTTTTAAACTTAAATATATCTATCAATATAGAAAAAGAAAGAAACTAGACCTTGGTATGGAAGAAATAACACTTTTTTGTGCAATGCTAATTCTGTAACCCAAAGGAAATGAGCTACATAACTCTTTCTTGGTTCATAAAGAATTAGAACAATAATGCTAGACAGAGACAAAATGAAATAGAGACAAGTCGAATATTATAATAACAAAACTAGAATAAAGCTTGTCCACTGTATAATATATTTTTCGTGGGAAAACTGGAAATGTTACATTCTGTATTAAAAACACTCTTTAATATATTTTTCGTGAAAAACCAGAAATGATACATTTTGTACTAGAAACCCCAGTAGTCCAAAAAGATAACAGTAAATAGAAAATATAGACCAGTGTTGGTGGTAACAACTTTCATGACATTGTAGCTAATGACATAACATATATGGTACATCAAGAAAACTCATAAAGACGAAATGTATAACACTTAATTATATACAGTAGTTCAGAGCAAGAAATGTTCCATTATAAATTATGTCGCAAGCTGAGAACACCTCACCCAGTGAAGAAGAACTCATTTAAACCTACAACTTAAAACTTGAGGGTTCTGAGGGCTAAAGCCGAGACCTCATGAAAATGCGCATGAATGCGAATTCAAGAAAACAAATAAATATGCACCCTATCAAACATAATCAACTACGACCAAACCAGACTTGGGAACACTTCGGGAATGAAGTTCCACAAGCCACAGTAGCCGAAAAACAAGATGTAAAGAATATTTTGTTGATATCCAGAAACACATGTAGCTTGTTGAGTGTGAAGTACTTGTTGGAGCGGGTTAAGAAGGTTAGAAGTCCTTGTGAGAAATACCTAATGATAAATTTCCACCGCAACACCAAACCCAAAATATACCTGCACGAAAACACGGAAAAAGGTTAAATATTCACGTTGAAAATGCCCAAGAGATGAACACGAAAGAAACATTCCAATAAAAATGGAAAAATTACCTTTGTAAATTATTTCTGAAGGCAGAAGTTCCAAGCTACAAAAGAAACCAACAAGAACGATGATTAGAATAACCTGGAAGATTGAAACTACAAATCTCGAAAATGCAAATCGTTGTTGGTGAGGTTTTTACTGAGGGTTGCATCGGCAGCTTGAATGCCGAGACCAGTCTAACCGAATGAGAAATTCATTGCGTTATTGCAACCTTGTTAGTTAAGGACCAAACCTTAGAAGAAGAAAACGAATAACGGAGAAATTATATTTCTAAAGAACCTTAGGAGAAAATCCATTTTGCGAGCTTTCGTGTTACCTTTCCTCACTATAAACAATAATGGAAGCACCACAGAAAAATACAGTGGAGGTTTAAGTACCAGCAGAAGAGTCAAAGTCGAAAGGCCCAATGGTGCTGGGTAGTAATCCTGCTAGAAAAAGGTTGCAGAGACTCCAAGGGCTCTCCGACAGAGCATAGAGAACAATCACGAAATGACTAAAACAGTTATAGAAATGAGGTCAATAACTTAGGTTTGAAACCATAATCCAAAATAGCTATGGGATCCCAATGCTAGAATATCAATTTTAAAGGAACAAACCAGCTATGTGCCACACGTTAAATTCCGACAACAAAAGTGGAGCCTCCAACAATACACAAATTATTCATGAAATCTTGATATAGTGATAAGGAGATCATGAATATCTTGGTTGATATAATAATTAAATGATTGTTAAATGCCAAGTGCAAGATAACAGTAATTACGAGGGAATGGATATCAACCCTGTACCCATAATTAATTTGTTTTCAGATACCATTCGTAATGGTTTTTTCGACTCTTTTATTGTATGTGAACAAATAGATAAGTTAAGTAATTCTTTACAACTTGGTGGGACGAGCTATTATAAATATTTAGAGCCTATTGTAATTTTTGTAAAAATGATTTATATTATTTATAATCTGATTATAATGAAGTTAAAAACTATGAATGTAAATATATATATTTTTTTATGTAGAATGTGAATGTATGTTACAAGTGGTATCAGAGCAGCTTTCACACCCTGGGACCCTATGGGTCACCTAACATGGACAAATTTGTGTGTAAATGATGCACAGTTAAGGAAGCATAATCAGAGACGTTATGAGAAGGGGGTCAATGCAAAAACCACCCCAGAAAATAGAGGAATACCAACCCCGACCAGAAATGAATCCTGAGATGTGGATTCAGTTGAGTGTGGATCAACACCAACAAATGAGTAGACTGCTAGAGGAACAACACCGCCAAACTAGCATTATGTTAAATAAAGTACATAAGAAAGAGGAAGAAATGGTGTGGGTTCAAGAGAGGATAGTAAAAATCCTTTTAGATAAACAGAATCAGGGAATGGAACAACCCAGCCCTTATAGAGACATGCAGGAGGGAAATGAGAAAGCAAGAGACCATGCCACTAACGAAATGGAAAGAAGTCATTCACAATGGAGTAATAAAAATAAAAACTACAATGAGGCTGATTCAGATAATGTGTCAGATCTGAAAGAAGTTAAAAGGCAGAAAGTGGATCTGCAAGGTGAATTTTGAAAGATAAAACCACCCACGTTTGATGGAGTAGAGGAAGAGGTGGCTAAGGCATGGTTGATAAATATGAATAATTATTTTCAAGCTTACGAATACAACAATAAACTTAAAGCCAGATGGGCCATATATTAGTTGAGGGAGAAGGCCACACTATGCTGGGAGGAAGTTAAGAATGTCTGCAGTATTGATGATTAGTACATGACTTGGGATTCGTTCTAGAAAATATAAGTATTTAATCGAGCACTTCTATGATGAGGAATCTATAGAGTTTCATGACTTAAAAATGGGACAAATGTTGATGGATGAATATGTTACCAAGTTTACTTCCTTACTTCATTATGTTCCTTACTTAAGGGACAAAAAGGCAAAAGTACAGTATTTCTTGAGAAGTTTTCTGATTCATATGAAGGAACAAATTGAGTTTGTAAATCCCAAAACCATGGATGAGGCAATCTAGAAGGCAAGAATGTGCTATCGACAATCTAAGGCAAAAGGAGAGCTAGGTAAAAGCTGGCAGTCAAAGAAAGAACAAAAGCGCAGCTCAAGCTTCAAGAATAATAGAATTGGTAATTTAAAAAATGATGCCAGAAGTTCAGTAAGTAAACAGTTTGGTAGAAATCATCAAAGAATAATATGGCCTATGGAAGATAAACCCACAGAAGCTTCCAGCAAGCTAGAGCAAGCACAAGATCAGAAACCACCCCTACAGTGCTAAGGGTGTGCCGAGGCTCACTACTATAGAAATTGCCCATAGTGAGGAAGGAGCGAGGCGGTTACCAATTTGCAAGAGGCCTCAACAGTAGGAGATGTAGCCAGAAATATACCCAGAATTAATGCAGCCTTGGAATATTGGTAGGTAGATTACCAACCGACAATGATAGAGCTGGAAGGTAAGCTACTCTCTCAACCTGTTTCTATTTTGGTATACCCAGGTGCAAGATTAAGCTACATAAGTCAAAAATTAGTAGATAAATGTAAATTTCAAGGTCAGAAATTCAAAAATCCATGGCTAGTACTGTTAGCCACAAGAGAAAAGAGAAATGTTTGTGCTAAAATTCCAAACTATACACTGGAAATTAGTGAACAATAGCTAACTGTAGACTTGAATATATTACCCCTGGGATCCTACGATGTGTTACTTGGCATGGACTGTTTGGAGAAGCACTGGATGTTAGTATAATGTAAAGAAAAGGTTATATATTACAAAATGCAGGATGGAACTCGTAAGGATATTCAAGGTATGAAGAAAACCCTATAGCTGTGTCCTATTACAACATCTCAAATGAGTAAGTGCATGAGGAAAGGATGTAATTTATATGCCATCCAAGTGGGCTTTGCTAATTCCAAAGAAAGTACTCCTATGATGGAAAAAATTCTGATAGTGCAAGATTTTATGGATGTATTTCCAGAGGAAATACTAGGATTGCCACTGAGAAGGGACATTGATTTTACTATAGAGTTGATACCTGGAGCATCACCGATTTCAAGGACCCCATACCGAATGAGTGTACCAGAACTGACGGAACTGAAGATGCAATTACAAGAACTGTTGCATAAAGGGTATATCTGACCAAGTGTATCCCCTTGGGGAGCACCGGTGCTATTCATGAAAAAGAAAGACAGAACCATGCAAATGTGCATGGACTATCGATAGCTCAATAAATTGACTATCAAAAATAGATACCCTCTACCATGGATTGATGATCTATTTGATCAGATGAAGGGAGCTACCGTATTCTTAAAGATATATCTAAGATCTAGATATCATCAGATCTGGATAAAAGATGAAGACATTTGTAAAACTACTTTTCGTACAAGATACAGGCACTACGAGTACGTAGTGTTACCATTCGGATTAACTGATGCACCAGCAACCTTTATGAGGCTAATGTATGGTATATTTCACCCCTTTCTGGATAGTTTAGTGTTAATATTTATTGATGACATTTTAGCTTTTTCCAAGAATGCAGAAGAGCATAAAGAGCACTTACGGATAGTGCTGGAAATGTTACGAAAACATCAGCTGTACACTAAGTTCAGCAAGTGTGATTTCTTCAAGGAAGAAATATAGTATCTCGGTCATGTTATTTTTGCTGAGGGAATCGCGGTTGACCCAGAGAAAATTAGAACGATTATGGAATGGAAGGTACCCCAAAATGTGGTAGGAATTTGATCCTTTATGGGTTTAGCCAGTTATTATCAGTGGTTCATTGAAGGATTCTCAAAAATTTCCTTCCAAATTACTTCCTTACAAAGGAAAGGAAAAATAGTTAAATGGATGAAGGAATGTCAAGATAGTTTTGAAAAGTTAAAACTTTTATGGACTACAGCTCCAGTATTAAGAGTAGTTGATCCCAATAAAGAGTTCGAAGTCTATACAAATGCATGTGAAGAAGGAGTTGGAGCGATTCTGTCACAAGAAGGTAAAGTAGTTTCCTATGAATCTCGGAAACTAAAAGAGAAAGAACAACAATACTTAGCTTATGATTTTGAGCTAATAGGGGTAATGCATGCACTCCGGGTATGGAGGCACTACTTTCTTGGAAAGAGATTGGTACTTAAAACTGATCATAGCAACTTAACCAATTATTTTAAGCAAGCTGGCCTTAATGCTCACCAAGCAAGATGAAATTATTTCTTGAACGAGTTTGACATTGATATGCAACACGTGAAGGGTAAGTAGAATAAAGTAGCTGATGCGTTAAGTAGAAAGTTGCATGGTGTTTATGAACTATACTATAATTAGGTTGAAAGAAAAATTTTGGAACAAATAAAAATAGAAGCTGGGAAGGATCATGAATACAAATTTATGTGGCAACAAGTAGAGGAGTCATAGAAACAAGAACAATATACTGTTTACAGAATTAGCAAGGATGTTTTTCTAACTTTCAAGGAGAGGATTTTTGTTCCAAATCGAATGGAATTAAAGGAACTAATCTTAAATTAATATCACCGAAGTAACTACTTTGGACATGCCGGGTATCAAAAAATTCTAACAGCAATTAGGAAGAACTATTTCTAGCCTGGTATGAGAAAATATGTTGCAGAATATCTAAACAAGTGTTTGGAGTGCCAGCAAGTGAAGGTGGAGCATTGACACCCAACCGGGTTGATGCAGCCTATACCAGTACCAGAATGGAAGTGGGAGGTTATATCTTTAGACTTCACCACTGGTTTACCAAGGTCAAAGAGACATAATGACTCTATAATGGTAGTGGTGGATCGATTAAGGAAAGAAACATTTTATACCAATGCAATCCACTTATAAGATGGTTCAAGTAGCAGACATATTTATGCGAGAGATATTTAGGCTACATGGTATCAAAAACACTGTCATATCTAACAGGGATGTGAAGTTTACTTCAGCATTCTAGAAAAATTTATTTACAGGACTGTGAAATCAAATTAATTTAAGCACTTCTTACCATCCACAGATGGACGGAAAAACTGAACGAGTGAATTAGATCCTGGAGGATATTTTACGCATGTATGTAATGCAACAACCAACTAGGTGGGAAGAATATTTGCACCTAGTAGAGTTTTCATACAATAATGGATATCAAGAATCCCTTAAGATGAGTCTATTTCGAAGCATTATATGGATGACAATGTTGAAATCCTATTAATTAGAGTAGCCCAGAAACGAAGTTGATGCTTGGACCAAAAATGCTAGCTGAAATGGAGTCAGAAGTAAGGAATATCAGACAAAATTTGAAGTCAGCTCAGGATAGACAAAAAGTTTATGCAGATAAGAAAAGGACTTATCGTGAGTTTGAAGGAGGATATGTTACGCATGTATGTAATGTAGCAACCAACTAGGTGGGAAGAATATTTGCACCTAGTAGAGTTTGCATACAACAACGAATATCAGGAATAACTTAAGACGAGTTTGTTCGAAGCATTATATGGAAGAAAATGTTGAAATCCTATTAATTAGAG
Organism: Pinus albicaulis; assembly: GCA_034641835.2. Taxonomy (NCBI): domain Eukaryota; kingdom Viridiplantae; phylum Streptophyta; class Pinopsida; order Pinales; family Pinaceae; genus Pinus; species Pinus albicaulis. Next base: position 183,206,323 of record CM076578.1, read on the forward strand.
TAGCCCAGAAACCAAGTTGATGCTTGGATCGAAAATGCTAGATGAAATGAAGTCAGAAGTAAGGAAGATCAGACAAAATTTGAAGGCAGCTCGGGATAGACAAAAAGTGTATGCAGATAACAAAAGGACTTATCATGAGTTTGAAGTGGGAGACCATGTGTACATAAGGATCAAACTAAATAAAATCACTTTAAGGTGGGCCTCTTGTGCCAAGTTGGCTCCCAGGTTTTGTGGCTCTTTCCAAATATTGGAGAGGGTAGGACCCGTGTCTTATCGTTTGGCCCTGCCTAGTCATATCCGTGTAGAGAACGTCTTTCATGTATCATTATTAAAACGATACGTACATGACCCAAAGCATGTAATCCACTGGAAAAGTATTCTATTAGGATATGAGTACATGACTGATTTGAAATGTTTAAGTTTATGAGAAATTAATTCAAATTTTGTTGATTGCAGGATGAACCAGATGACAAATTTCTAGTCAAGCCTCACTATATAATCAATCGTAGATGAAACGAGCCGTCACCCACGGTAAAGTGTAGTGGAAGCACTTTTTCCCAGATGGAGCTACCTGGGAGGATGAAGGTTTTGTTCGGGATGCTTACCCATAACTATTTGTTGATGCAAAATGAGAACACCGAGGACGATGTTCACTTCCAAGGGGGGAAGTTGTAACAACTAGCTTAAGTGAAAACTAATGATTATGTTTTGTTGTTAAGACATTAAGACATCAATTGTTATTTTATTTGGAAAAAGTACATTATGAGCAAAAATTAATTTTTATAAAATAAAATTAATTATGGAAGTGATTTCCATAAAAGAATAATAGACTGATGGTAAAAATTAATTCAAGAACTGAGAGTTAGTTGGAAAGAACCAGTTCAAACATTTAACCCAACCTTTTAGGCTAAAGGCATAATCCTAGTGAGGGATGGGGGTTATGTTGGGTAACTGAAGAAGGAAATTGTGACATAATAATTCCCGAGCTGGTGGTGACTAGTGGAATTACTCAGACTCGTGAGAATTACCTGGAATAGAAAACTCGACCGGAATGTCCCGAAGTCTCTTCCAGAATCTCTGTCAACTCACATAGATCAGACTTGGAGCATGGGGCAGAGACAAGGACGTGATTTCCTCTCTTGAGGTAGGGAGGAGAACATCAATCAGAAATTGAAAAAAAATAGATAAATTTATCTGTCACTGGAATTATTAGTTTGGTTTATGAAAGAAATTAGTAGTTTGTATGTTGTGAATTCTGTAGGAAATTAAAGCATGTGATTTTCTTAAAAAACAAGTTTGCTAGTTAAAATTAACTCAAACACTATTATCTACACGACAGATTATTTTTAACACAATGCCTCAATGCAAGGTTCTATGTAGGTTTCTCTCTGTTACACGGATAGAAAGGTCCGACCATTTTTAGTGATAAAACAACAAGTAGAAAAGAAAAATATGAATAGATCAATGCATAATATTATATATATAATTTGAGAATTGTAATTAGAGATGCATGCTTTTAATATTAAATATATTCGTCAATATAGAACAAGAAAGAAACTAGACCTTGGTATGGAAGAAATAACACTTTGTTGTGAAATGCTAATTTTGTAACCCAAAGAAAATAAGCTACAAAACTCTTTCTTGGTTCATAAATAATTAGAACAATAATTCTAGACAGAGATAGAATGAAATAGAGACAAGCTGAATATTATAATAGCAAAACAAGAATAAATCTTGTGCACTGTATATTATATTTTTCGTGGGAAAAATGGAAATGTTACATTCTATATTAAAAACACTATTTAATATATTTTTCGTGAAAACCAAAATGTTACATTCTGTACTAGAAACCCCAGTAGTCAAAAAATATTACAGTAAATAGAAAATATAGGCGAGTGCTGGTGGTACCAACTTTCACGACATTGTAGCTACATACATAACAGAAATGGTGCAACAAGAAAACTCATAAAGATGAAATGTATAACACTTAATTATATACAATAGTTGGGAGTAAGAAACGTTCCATTATAAATTGTGTCGCAAGCTGAGAATGCCTCACCCAGTGAGGAAGAACTCATTTAAATCTACAACTTAAAACTTGAGGGTTCTGAGGGCTAAAGCCAAGACCTCATGAAAACATGTGTTGTGAAACCAGATCCAGAAATAGAAGAAAATAGCTATCAATGCCTTAGAAATAAGCCACTTCGAGGGGGCAACCTCCAATACATTACATGAATGAACAATTCTTGGATGATTCAAATTACAAAACCTCGTTTCTATATATAGGAGTCCATGGGGCCACAATGTAATCCTAGTGGGGCAACAATGTAATCCTAGCCGACCTAACAATAATAATTTAAGGGCACAATAATAATAATATGGGGGTTACAAGGGTACAATAATAACAATAAGAGGGTTACATTAACAACAATAAGGGACTATACTAGTAATATAGGGACCTAACATGCCCCTCTCCTTCAAAAAAGTTGTTTTTCTCAATGCTTGAGTAGCTCTGGGTGCTTCTGTATAAAATTCTCATCCTCCCATGTAGCATATTCAGTGGGGAAGTTCTTCCATTTGATGAAATACTCTGAAATTGATCTATTCCGTAGCTGTCAATTTCTTGTTTCCGTGACCGCTTCAGGTTCCAATATGATTTTTCCTTCCTCATCAAGTTCTGGAAATATTGTTTGAAATGGAAGATTTTCACCTATAACCTTCTTTAAGCATGAAACATGGAAAATTGGATGCACTCGTGAAGAAGCAGGAAGCTCCAATTTGCATGCCATAGTACCAACCTTTTGCAACACCTTGTAAGGACCATAGTACTTTGGCGATAATTTATTATCCTTCTTGGCTTTCTTGAGGGAATTTTTTTTGTATGGTTGTAGCCGTAAAAATACCCAGTCTCCTACATCAAAAATTCTCTCACTGTGATGTTGATCTCCCTGTTGTTTCATTCGATTTTGTGCCAAATTAAGGTTGTCCTTTAAGAGTTGGAGAAATTCTTGTTGATGCTCGATGTGATATTCCACTGCTTGAACCTTTGAATTTTCTCTTAAAGATGATGTGATGGATGGTGGATGATATCTATAAAGTGCCATAAATGAGGTCATTTTTGCTGCAGTATGGAAGGAAGTGTTATACCACCATTCAGCTAGAGGTAACCACTTGACCCATTGTGTTTGTTTATCAGATACAAAACAACGAATATATCCTTCCAAAAATTTATTTACTATCTTAGTTTGACCATCGGATTGAGGATGATAAGATGAGATATGAGCTAATTGAGTACCTAAACAAGAAAATAACTCCGCCCAAAAATTTCCAGTAAAAATGGGATCTCTGTCGCTCACAATAACCCTTGGGTTTCCATGTAGCTTTTTAATTGTGTCCATAAATGTAGTAGAAACTGTACTTTCTTTAAATGGATGAGATAATGCACAAAAGTGTGCATACTTGGTAAGTCTATCAACTGCCACCATTATGACACTCTTTCCTTCGGACTTAGGTAAACTAGTGATAAAATCCATTGAAATCTCCTCCCAACGTTGACTTGGAATGGATAAAGGTTGTAGAAGACCCGGGGTCTTAATTGCCTCAAATTTATTCTGCTGGCAAACCAAACATTCTACCACAAAAGTTTGATTATCAGATTTAAGGCCATCCCAAAAAATATCTTTCTTCACCCTGTGGTAAGTTTTTAAAAATCCTGAGTGTCCTCCTAAAGGAGAAGTGTGAAATTCCAAAGGAATCTTTTTTTTTAGTTGGGAATTTTTACAAAGATTTAAGTGATCTTTGTACCATAAGGAATCATTTTTCCAACCAAATGTATCAGATGTACTAGGATCGTGCTACAAATTTTGAATGAGTGTCCACACTTCTTCCTCCTTCTTCCATTCATCTCTTGCTTCGGTTATCCAATATGGTTGGATAATAGAAATGGCACAAAGCAATGCTTCCACCTCTTCATTCTTTCTTGAGAGTGCATTTGCAACAACATTTAGCTTCCATTTTTTGTATATTATTTCAAAGTCATAACCCAACATCTTTTTGACCCATTTTTGCTGCTCTTCTGAAGATAGTCTTTGTTCCAAAAAGTGTTTAAGACTCTCATGATCAGTTTTTACCTTGAAGTGTCTTCCCATTAGGTAAGTTCTCCATTTCTTTAGTGCATGCAATATTGCTAACATTTCCTTCTCATAAATATGTTTTTGTAAATACTTTCCTTTGATTGGATGACTTTCAAAAGCAATGGTTCTTCCTTCTTGCATTAAAATAGCACTAATTCCATTTCCTGAGGCATCACATTCTACAATAAAGGTTTTTGTGAAGTCTAGCATAGCTAAGATTGGTGCTAGGCACATTGATTCTTTAAGATGTTCAAAGGCCTTAGTTGCTTCAGGAGTCCATGAAAATGCATCTTTCTTCAACAATGTTGTTAGAGGTGCTACTATTCTCCCATAATTCTTAACAAAATTTTGATAATACTTTGTTAACCTGAGAAATTCTCGCTACTGCTTTATGGTTGTGGGGACTTTCCATTCCTTAATGGCTTTAATTTTTTTAGGGTCTACCTTAACACCCTCATGAGATACAATATTACCCAAATATTACACCTCTTGTACTCCAAATAAACATTTGGATGTTTTTGCATATAATTTTTTCTCCTACAATAGTTTGAGCACCCTGTCAACATGTTGAACATGATCCTTCCAAGACCTGTTGTAGATTAGTATATCATAAAAAAATACTAGCACAAATTTTCTAAGGAATGGTTTGAAAATGGAATTCATAAACCCTTGAAATGTAGAAGGTGCATTGGTAAGGCCAAAAGGCATGACCAAAAATTCATAATGACACTCATGAGTTCGAAATGTTGTTTTCAGAATATCTTCAGTCTTCAATCTAATTTGATGATACCCTGAACGAAGATCCAATTTGGTAAAATAAATTTCTCCATGTAATTCATCCAATAATTCATCAATCACAGGAATGAGAAATTTATCTTTAATGGTGAGCATATTGAGCTTGCTATAATCCGGACACATGCGCCATGATCCATCCTTCTTGTGTACCAATACTACAAGAGTAGAGAAAGAACTTCGACTAGGTTGACTTATACCCATCTCTAACATTTCTGCAATCATACATTCAATTTCGCTCGTTTGGACCTAAGGATATGTATAAGGCCTGATGTTTGTAGGAACACTACCTGGGATCAAATGAATAGCATGATCATGATCAAGAATAGGTTGGAGTCATTTTGGATTTTCAAAAACCTTGGAATGATTGTCCAAGATGTTTTGGAGATCTGCAGAAATAGATGATTTTGATGTTGGAACTTCTAGTGAGCATAATTGTGCAATTATGCCTCGTTTTTCTTTCTTTAGAAGCTTTTTCATGACATTAGAGCTTATTATGTTTCCTGGTTTCCCTGCAATACCCCGTAATTCGACTTCCTTTCCTTCTGAAAAAAATTTCAAGAAAAGTTCTTGAAAATTAAAAGCTACCGTCCCCAAAGATTGTAACCATTGTACTCCTAGTACAACATCAGCACCTCCTATAGGAATGGAAAGCATTGGACTATTCAATACATATTCCCCCATGGTTAGCTTGATATTATGGCATTTTCCAGAGCAATTTATAGTTCCTCCATTTGCAACCATCACTTGACATTTTGGTGTTGGGTATAGGAAACAATTCAATTCCTTGGCTACCTTACAATGAATAACATTATGGGTACTACCTGAATCAATCAACACTATTACCTTTTTCTTCTTGATATGTCCTTCTATCTTGAGAGTTTGAGGAGTGGTAATTTCTGCCAATGCATTACATGATATGGTCGGACTCATTTCTTCCTCTTCTTGGGTTGGTTCCTGGTGTATATCCTCTTCTTTTTCATTTTCTTCTTCCTCTTCACAATCTATGTAAAATAATTTCTTCTCAGCACACTTATGACTTTTAGTGTATTTTCTATCACAACTGTAGAAAATCCTGTTTGCTCTTTTTTCTTCTAATTGATGTGGTTTCAACCTTGTCGGTTGTGGAAATCTAGGAGTAGCAACACTTCCCTCTTTATAGAAGTGAGTGGTAGGCTTCCTTGTCGCCATAATTTTACATTCAATTTTTCTTGCCAACCCAAATTCCTTCTCCAATGAATCAGGTTCCAAAACGTGAACTTCATGTTGGATGTTATCCTTTAAAGTACCTATGAAGAGATCAATCCTATGTTCCTTTGGAATATTAGTTACCCTTATATTCAATTTTTGGAAGTCCTCAATGTGCTGCCCCACTAAACCCTTTTGTTTGAGATTTATCAATTGGCTAAAGAAGGTGTTGCTCTTTGTATCCTCATAATGTGCTATCATTTCCTCCGTAAAAATTGACCAAGTGACAATTTTTTTACGGGAGAAAAACCATCGATACCATACAAATGTATTTTGTTCTAAATGTAAAGTTGCAATGCATACCTTTTGTGTGTTTTGCACATTATGGAGATCAAAATATTGCTCCATCTGTAGTATCCATGTTACAAGATTATTTCCATCAAACTTCCTCATATCCATTTTTGGAATATGGTGGTTCTTCCCACCAACATTAGATTTTATGAAATCATGATTAACATTTATTTTGTTCTAATCATGAGTTTCCTCTACTATCTTTTCACCATTAGGAAACATTTCTTGTATCAACTTTGTCAAACCTTCCATGTTTTCTTTTAGATCATTCTTCATGTTTTCCATTTTAGATTCCATGTGAGCTTCCATGCCATCTATCTTAGATTCCATGCCATTCTTGAAACCATCCATCTTAGATTCCACGCCTTTCTTCAAACCATCCATCTTAGTTTCCACGCCTTTCTTCAAAAATTCCATATCATTTTTTGTTGCTCTTTGCGAGAGAAAAATTTGTTGCACTTGCTCTTGTAATTTTGATATGTCATGTTGAAATTCTTCATCTATGAGTCATAGTAGAGCTTTCTAAAGGCTTAACGGGTGTTGAATTATTTTAGGGGCCATTTAAGAATCTAATATTGATATCTATTCTACAATATGCCCTTGGAATCAATTCAACTTGACTCTTCAAACATGACTTATGCAATTCGGAAAATTAAAATACACACCTTTTACTTGCTTTTGAGGAGCTCGATATTGAAATTGAATTATCTCTATAATTGCAGATCCTCAATATCTGAAATTCAGCCCTGTAGTACTCTGAAGCTTCTTTAAAATGCCACAAGTCTGATCTGATTTGGATTCTTCAAGTCAAAGTTATGTCCAATCTCCCACAATGACCTAATTTTGGACTCGTTCAATAGAGCGAACTTGTACGACTTGCCACGTGTCACTGTTTCCCCCTTTGGCTCTAAAATTGATAGACCAAAAACTAAATTTTGTGCAGTTGTGGCCACTTTTTACAACATTCCAATATGATGCTTAGAGAGAGATCTATGAAGATATTCCCGTGATCACCTCTTTGAGATGAAATTCAGAAGCCTCAAAAAGCCCTAACTTCCACAGATCATATCTCCGAAAATATTGTGAACCAATATCTGAATTGTTTTTACACTGTTCCTCAGGATTGTGGCTTCGCACTCTAAACATTTCAGCTTCTGAACCTTCGTAGAAACAAATTTATTACGAAAATACCACGATGACCTGTTTAGGTTAAATTCAAGAGCTTGCAAAATGACCTAAATTGCACATATCGTATCTCTGAAAATATTGCAAAACAAGCTCTAAACGTTTTTGACGATGTTCCTCATGGTTTTTTCTTCGCACTCTAAAAATTTCAGATTCTAAACCTTTGTATAAAAAAATTTATAGCGAAAATTCCACGTTGACCTGTTTGGAGAAATGAAACCCTAGAATCTCAAAGCTCTGATACCAAATGTTGTGAAACCAGCTCCAGAAATAGAAGAAAAAAAGATATCAACACCTTAGAAATAAGCCACCTCGAGGGGGAAACCTCCAATACATTACATGAATGAAAAATTCTTGGATGATTCAAGTTAAAAAACCTCCTTTCTATATATAGGAGTCCATGGGGCCACAATGTAATCCTAGCCGACCTAGCAATAATAATTTATGGGCACAATCATAACAATATGGGGGTTACAAGGGTACAATAATAACAATAAGGGGGTTACACTAACAACAATAAGGGAATATACTAGTAATATAAGGACCTAACAACACGCATGAATGACAATTTGGGAAAAAAAATAAATATACACCCTGTCACACATAATCAACTATGGCCAGACCAGATTGGGAACACTTTGGGAATGATGTTCCACAAGCAACAGTAGCCAAAAAACAAGACTTAAAGACTAATATTTTTGAGAGCCAGAAACACCTATAGCTTGTTGAGCGGGAAGTATCTGTTGGAGCAAGTTAAGAAGGTTAGAAGTCCTTCCGAGAAAGGCCTAATGAGAAATTTCTGCCGCAACACCAAACCTCGAATGTACCTGCATGAGAACACGAAAAAGGGTTAAATATTCATGTTGAAAATTCCCAAGAGATGAACAAGAAGGAAACATTCCAATAAAAATGGAAAACTTACTTGTGTAAATTATTTCTAAAGGCAGAAGTTCCAAGCTACAAAAGTAACCAACAAGAATGATGATTAGAATAACCTAGAAGATTCAAGCTACAAATCTCGAAAATACAAAGCGTTGTTGGTGAGGGTTTTACCGAGGGTTACATTGGCAGCCTAAATTCTGAGAGCAATCCAACTGGAGGATAGCTTCATTACGTTATTGCAATCTTGTAAGTTGACGACCAAACCTTAGAAGCAAAAAAAAAATAATGGAGAAATTACTTTTAGAAAGAACCTTAGGATCAGATCCATTTTGTGAGATTTTGTGTTACCTTTCCTCACTTTAAACAATAATGGAAGCGCCATAGAAAAATACAGTGGAGGTTTACTTAACAGAGGAAGAGTCAAAGCCAAAAGGCCCAACGACGCTGGGTATTAATCCTGCTAGAAAGAGGTTGCAGAGACCGCAAGGCCTCTCCGACAGAGCACAAAGAATAATCACCAAATAACCAAAACGGTTAGACAAATGAGGTCAATAACTTAGGTTTGAAACCCTAATCCAAAATAGCCATGGGATCCGAATGCTAGAATATTGACGGTCAAGGAACAAACGAGTTTTCCACCACATGTTAAACGCCTACATCGAAAGTGGAGCCTCCAACAATAAACACATTATTTATAAAATCTAGATACAATGATAAGGAGATCATGCAGATCTTGGTTGATATTGTAACTCATAGAGATAGCCCTGAGTTTCTAAGGACCAGTGCCTAGGACATCTTAAGCAAAGAGGATCTCGAAAATCTTTCTATAGTTGACAATACAAGACCTCTTGTTGTAAAAAGGATTTAAAGTTTTCTAGGATGGGACGAAGACATCAGAAACAGAGAGTAGATAACAATAACATCTAGTAGTAGAACATAAGAGTCAATAACCATACATCAAAATGTAGACCCGGATTAAACTGTTGTGAGGAAGGCCAAACATGAAATCTGGGAACAGTTATGAAAATAAATGAGTGTGGAAATAGCAGCAACAAAAGAAGGAAATATTAATGATAGGTAGGCTTATTCTAGCATAAGAATCTACCCAAGCTAATATCAGAAGAAATATGGTGAAAGTGATGCAAATCATGAGCATAATATCATGCTTCGAGCCATATTTAAAGTGAAATATACAAATATATATGAGTACCTTTCCATAGACAAATTCACATATAAATAATCAGCACTCGCATTCCGACAGCTTACAATACAAAGAGAGTAATGGAAATTCCACGAAAATTTGTATTAAAGTATAACAGAGGGAATAAAAACTGTAACTTATCTCATAAGGAATCCAATACACAATAGAAAAATCTATTTCAATATCTTGACAGGATCCTTCAACACATACTACGAAAATTCCCTAAAACTTTACAAAATGGAACATTCATGACTAGCAGTCTCTGTTCTCTGAAAATTTGGAACCCCGCCTCAGCTTTTGATTACTTCTTTTATAGCCCTTAGCTGGGCCAAAATATATTTCGTAGTCAAAATACTTCCCTAGATATATTTTTGTTTGGGGTCTCTATCAAAATCAAAATTGATGATGAGTAAAACTGCCTCACATCATCTTCCTAGTGGCGTTAACAAAGGTGCTAACTAAAAACATAACAACCTAACAAAAAATAAACTATAGAATGTGAAATGAATATTTCAGCCGATATTACAATGTAAAAGAAATAAAATTAAATCGGCCGCTTGGGCCAGATCATGGGTATCATTTTGTGGAACGAAGAGGTGTGGCTACTTCCAGCTGGCTTGGAAGCACTGCTGATGTGGACGAACCAGCTTTGTGTTAGAGAGGAGGCCGGGACTTGTGAGATGATGTGGAGGAAAGGGTGCTAACATACTCAATGAATTTTTGCCATATGGTTGCCCCTGGTGGAGGCATGGTGGCAAACATCGCTACTGCCTAAATATTATTCAATTCTGTGTAATCTACTTGGACAGCCAAGAGCTGCTTAATCTAGCAGAGAATGGAGATTTCCTTGCCTAGGGCGGGAATTATTGTTTCTGCTTTCAGGCGAGTATTTTTCTCAAAGGTTAAATCAGTCTGGTTCATAACGGCTGTCAACTTCTATTCATACTCTCTTAGTACTGTAAAAAAAACCATTATAGGCTCCCAGCATGATGGGAGGCCTGCCTTTACCAACTTGTCCCACTCTTGATCAAACCGTTCCAATCCCTTGGCAATCTGCTCCAAACCACTCAATGCATTTGCACGTGCAATATCCTTCTCGACTACCCTTCTGACTTCCATCACTCCCTTGAAGCAGTCTTTGATCCCCTGAGCAAGTAGCTCTTCAGAGTCTAATCCATTCAGGTAAGTGATATACCTTTTAGCCATGGTCACTTTTTCCTCTGCTTCCTCTAGACCTTCCTGCAAATTTTATTTGAATAATCTGACCGCAATATTTTTATCATCAAGAAAAGTTATATATTTACAATGTCGTTTTACCTCTGATATAATGTCAGTCTAGATGAGGTGCCTAGCTTCTAGGAGGGTCGCATTTCCCTTCACCTGGTTGGTCAATTCCTTGATGGTTTTTTCCTATTGAAGCTTTTCCCTTTTCGCTTTCTCCACCTCTTCCTGCAGGGTTGTTACCTCCTTGTTGTTTGTTTCCAGCTTAGTTTCTAGCTCCTGTATCCTTTGGCATGCTGTACGAGATTCATTTTTTGAAACACACAAGTTCGACAGAGCTTTAGTCAGCTTATCTAGAGTTGTGCCAGGCACATTGGAGGTTGGGGTCACGCACACGTGCTTGTCCCATTTTCCTTGCAACTCTGCCATTTTATGGCTGAGGGCACCCAATTCCATGATCCTTTTAGCATTCCCCTCCTGTTCTTTGGCCAGTGAATCAGCGAGAGTTGATTTCTCCTTCTCCACCTAGGCTAACTCCTATGTTCTTACATGTTGTCTGCAGGGAATGTGTAGTGCTTTCCTTAGCTCAGATTTTTCAATATCTAAATCCATAATGAGCTGTTTTCTAACCACATCCCTGTCGCTCCTTTTTTCCCTTACAATCCTCCTGAGATTTTGCAGGTTTTTGGCTATGCCTATGGCACTAGCCCCTTATTTCCTTTGGTTCTCCAGCACTTCACTGTACTTGTCTTCCAGCTTCCTTAGTGAAAGTGAAAGCTTTACCACTTCATCCCTCAACATATCCCCAATACATTGATGTAGACTGAGCTTCTCTGTTAAAGGGACCTTAGCCAGATTTAAAGCGACTTCCAAAGCTCGGTAGCTAGTTCTTTCAACTGCATGATCCAGCACTGCCCCTGTAATGGTGATTATTAACTCTTCTTTATCCATGTCAAGCTCGGAAGTAAGCCGAGTATGATAATTATTCACAAATCCAGGTAATTCTTCTTGGAGTTTCTCTTGTAAAATCTTATTTCTATTTCCAATCTCTTCCCTTACTTCTGCTCTGTTAACTGAGATGGCCTGAGATAGTCCAGAGAGCTCTGAAGAAGAAGCACCATCATAATTAACTGTGAAACTAGCCTTGCCTCTGTCAGGCTCCTTGTATCGGATTAATTCTTTTTGTGGAGGCTCTTCCCAGATAATATCCACATCATCTGTTATTTTCTTCTTGAAGGAATGAGATCCCTCGCCCATATCCATATCTTCCTATCCTCCTGAAGCATCAGCCTCATCGGTTTGTCCTCTGCTTTCTGTGCCCATAGAAGTAGTGTAACCCCTTCCTTCTCTAGCTGAAGATTCAACTTCCATCTATGAAGCCAAAGGCCATGTTTCAAGGTTAGCTCTACACTCAAGGAAGGGCCTAGTCTCATGTACATAAGTAGTTGATTTTATTTTCCTTTTCCTATTGGAAAGGATCCCTTTCGAGTCATAGGGCCAAGCTTGCCCCTGTATCAGATCCATTCCCTAAAGCAACGTTTCCACTATGGAGAGGGCGTGTCTTGAATTTATGGTGAAGGGGTCGATAGTGGTAGGGAGCTTGAGAATGTACCCTTTCTTCGTGGGGACGAAGTGGAACTGGTCCACCTTCAGGGTTTGGCGTATTTACTCAAGGGAAAAAATCTACATAGCAGGAAACACCGGTACATGGTAGGGGGTACGTTTGCACCATATACCCTGATCTCAGTGTAGTCATCAAACAAGTACTAGTACCCTGTTCTCTCTTCATCGTTGAATAGTAGCTAGTCATTCTGCTCAGGAAATATCATGGGCAGAGGGCTATCGTGGATTATGGTGTAGGCTATGGTCATGAATTCATTCAAGAACTAAGTGTAACTCCTCAAGTTAGGTTGTTGACGAAAAAATATTTTCCACTCAAAGACGGTCCTTGGGTCGGCATTCGCTCTCGAAAAATTTTCGCTACCTAGGGTTTCAAACTTGTCAGCATGTTGAAACAGGAAGAGATAAAACACCAGTGAACAGAACCGGAAAGAACCCGAAGAGAGTAACTCTTGGAACTAAGTTTTAGTGGCCAAAGCCAAGAAAGTAGGGATATCTAAAATAATGGCCTATTGAGACATGATCCAAAGGAGAGATATACATTATTTTGACACCCGCTCAACCTCCCTGAGACCTAGTAACCCTGAAATGAAAGAAAGGATAGGTTGAACATTGTCTTTGAATGTGGACAAGGGCATCATATCCGAGGACGGGATAGCCATAAGACAAGAATCTGAAATAAAACATAGGAATTCACTTTGCTGCCTCAAAGGAAACTTGGAAAATTGACGGGAAAGAGATAACTCAGTGAACTCAACGTAGCTCTGGGTGCGGGGGAAATGAAGGGCTTCCTTTATGATCTCAGGAGATATTTGGAAAATCTTGTTTCCCTGAGCAGATAGAAATAAATCTCTGTGTTCTTCATAGGCATCTCCGAGCCAGCATATAAACTCAACAAATGGATAGGTGGGCAGAGATATTTGGTAATATAGGCCTGACTGAATGACTCTGAACCGGTCTTGGCCCTTCACATGGCTTTCCAACAAGTCAGGTCTGACACGGGAGACACTGAAAGGGTATAAAGGGCAGCGAATATGAGCTTGAGTGTCAATGAAAGGTTCAGGTCCAGGAAACACCCTGATCTTGTGGGCTTGTGGGGTTTAAGGTTCAGAATTTCTGGGTGTAGGTTTTAACCCTATACAGAAATTGTCTATGAATGAATATTTAAAACATAAAATAAACAATAGCGAGAGCATAAAACATAAAAAAGATAAACAGAAATATTTTCCCCTAGATCCCAAATCGAGATGACCATCTTGATTTTTCAATATATTCCTTTTAGTGTTACAACACATATATATAAATGCTGAAGCAATACATAAACCCTAATCCATAAACCATGGATTAGAACATAACCGTAGTTCCCTTGACCGGATCTACAAAATACCAGAGTATGAAAACCATCATGCCCCAAAACCATGTGCAAACCCATGCACAAAACCATGGGCGGGTCCACCCACAGGAAAATAAGGACAAAAAAAAGAATTCTGGGGCACAGCCCTGGACCCTGACAGGGGGGGCTACCACCCCCCCTGTGACCCCCCCGTACATTGCACCCAATGCAACATATAGGGGGGGCTATCACCCCCCTTGTTACTCCTCTATGGGTGACTAGTCGTGGAAATAATATAACACAAACCCAACATTCTCCCACTTGTTGTTTTCTTTCCGCAGGTGGCCACAGGAGAGCTAAGTCATTAGCCCAGCTTTTCAACACCCATTATTTCTCTGCACCAAGAGAAATTCTGAGAGCTCACAGACTATGTCAATGCATCTAAAACATTCTTCAAAGTGTCCACCTTTACCAACAACACCCTTTTAGCCTCAACCATATATCTCACAAAGTGATATTGAACATCAGTGTGATTTTCCTTTGAATGACAAGCAGGGTTCTTAGACAAGAAAATTTCACTTTGGCTATCACAATCTATCCTTATAACTTTCTACACCAACCCCATACTTGAACACAATATCTGCAACCAAACCGGTTTCTTTCTTGCATGAGTGGCTGCCATGTATTCTGCCTCTGTAGTTGAAAGAGACACTACAGACTATCTTTTACTCATCCAACTGACTGCACCTCCAAATAGGCTAAACACATACCCACTTGTAGATCTTCTTTGGTTCAGATCTCCTGCCCTGTCAGCATCAAAAAAACCACAAATGCCCAACACTCTTTCCAATCCTGGTCTTCCCTGGTTGCACAAGCCATAATCACTAGTGCCACGCAAATATTTGAAAACCCGCTTCACTGTTGTCCAATGCTCCTTCCCTGGGTTTGACATAAACTTGCTCAATACTTCCACTACATGTGCAATTTATGGTGTAGTACATACCATTGCATACATCTTGCTACCCACTAAACTTGCATATGGAACAAGGGACATATCCTCCTCTTCTTCTTGTGTCTTGGGACATTGTTCAGCAGACAACTTTGTTCCTACAGGAATCAGAACATTCACCAGTTTACTATCTTGCATATTGAACCTCTGCAATATAGTATCAACATACTTACTCTGTTTTAACCAGAGCTTCCTCTTTGCTCGATCTCTCTTAATTTCCATGCCCAAAATATAGTTTGCAACACCAAGATCCTTCATGTCGAATTTGGAGAACAACTGGGTCTTCAAATCTTGGATAATTTATTTGTCATTTCTAATCAACAACATATCATCCACATTCAAGACCAAATAAGTAACACGGTCACCAATTAATTTAAAATAAACACAGTGATACTCCTTTCTTCTGGTGAAGCCAAGTCCCTGTATACAGGTACCAAATTTCTGATATGACATCCTTGGTGACTGTTTTAACCAATATAGAGACTTCTTTAACCTTCATACCAGTTCTTTCTTCCCCTTCACCATAACACCTTCGGGTTGTTTCATGTAGATCTCCTCTTCCAGATCCCCGTGAAGAAATGTTTTCTTCACATCCATCTGTTATACCTCAAAATCAAATGCAGCAACAATAGATAAAAGTAATATAATAGAAGTAACTTTGGCAAGAGGAGAAAAAATATCACCAAAATCAATTCCCGGCACTTGGGAATAACCTTTTGCTACTAACCGAGCTTTGTATTTCTCCACCTTGTCTTCTACATTCATCTTCTTCTTAAACACCCATTTTCTCCCAATGGGCTTTCTTCTAGCCAATAACTCCACCAGATCCCATGCCTCATTTTTATGCAAGGATGCCATTTCATCAACCATGGCCTTCTTCCATATTTTTCCATCCTCTGAATCTACTGCCTCCCTGACAGTTTTGGGATCATCATCAGTTATAGTTAAAGAAAATTTTGAACAGAAAGCAGATGGACTATACCTTTCTGGTTGTCTCCTTTCCCGAACTGATCTTCTCACAGCTGGAGTTTGTGGATCTTCCTCTTCTAAATCTTCTTCCATTGTAGAGTCTGATTCATCCTCCTTTAGCTCAAAATCTATCTTCTTAGGTTCCTTTTGTAGGACTTCATGTTTAACAATATATTTCACCTATCTAAACCCCACATCTCAACTTTACACAACCTTCCTTGTTTCTGGGTTCCAAAGCTTGTAACCCTTTAAACCATCCTTATACCCAATAAAGATGCACCTTTCAAATTTATTATCTAACTTGCTCCTTTTCTTCTTTGGAACATATACATATGCATCACATCCAAATACCCTCAGATGTGAAAGAGAGGGTTTCTTACTAGTCCATACCTCATGTGGAGTCTTATCGTCCAACACTAATGAAGGTGATCTGTTAACTAATAAAATGCAGTCTCCATTGCCTCTGCCTAGAATTATTGTCATAACCCGGTACCACTGAGCATGATTCTTGCCTTTTCCATCAGTGTTCTGTTCATTCTTTCTACAAATCCATTTTGATGAGGTGTGTACGGAGTAGTCTTCTACCGTGCTATACCACACTTCTTACAGAACTCTTCAAATTCCTTCTTGCAGAACTCCCCACCATTATCTGTCCTCATCACCTTTATCTTCTTCTCTTCTTGGTTTTCCACCAGAGCCTTAAATTATTTAAATCCATCAAAAACTTCATATTTCTTCCTCAAGAAATATATCCATGTATTACTTGAGAAGCCATCTATGAATGAAACACAGTACACAGCCTTACCCAGTGATGGAACCGACACAGGTCCAAACACATCATTGTGCACAAGCTCTAACATCTTGTTCAACCTCTTAGCACCAGAAGGAAAACTCACTCGATTCTGCTTCCCATACACACAATGTTCACAGAAATCGAAATCCAGAGAGCTATTAGACATACCTTCTACCATACCATTTCCATGAAGTATTCGAAGGCCCTTCTCTCTGATATGTCAAAGCCTTTGATGCCATAGCATGGTATTTTCTCCAGAGACCACTAGGCTTTCCACTCCACTTTCGAGAACCACTGAACTGTTGCACCCATCAATAACAGTGTTGCCTTGAAGCTTGTACATAGTTCCAATGCAAACTCTCCGCATTAATACCAGTGCTCCCTGAACCATCTTACATGTATCTTTCTTAGACACTATTTTTACATCTGCGTCATCCATCTTGCTTACAGAAATCAGATTTCTGGGCAATGCAGGAATGTGAAGAACACCAGAAAGTGTTCTAATCCTTCCACCTTCTAGCTTCAGCTTGAATTTTCCATGTCTGATGATTTTGGCCTTCCTATCATCACCTAAGAAGACATCACCGCCATCATGTTTCTCATACTCGCAGAACCACTCCCTATGAGGAGTGAAGTGAAAGGATGCACCCGAGTCAATCAACCATGACTCATGATCTACATGTGTATTTGAAGAAGAAGCCAAATACACATCCCCACCTTCATCCGAGGTTTTTTTTTCCTCTGGGGAAGGAGCATCATCAAATCCCTTTCCTTTCTCAAGAGCTTTAGATCTGTAGTCCTTTTTGTAGTTCCCTTCCTTTTCGAATTTCCAGCACACCTTTACAAACTTTCCAGGAGATTTAGATCTCCCTCTAGATTTAGATCTCCCACTCGAAACCTTATTCTTGTTTCTGTTCTGGGACCTTCCTCGTACAGATAAGGCATCTCCATTATGATCCTCCATATTTCTCCGTCTCATTTCCTCCGACAGCAAGGCTGAGACAATGTCATCAAAATTCAAGGTAGTTGTATTGCTACCTATTGCAATAACCAGACTGTCCCACGAGTCCGGTAGAGAACATAACAAACTGGTGCACTTATCTTCATCTGAGATTTTAATATCAAAATATGACAACTGACTTACCACAGTATTGAAGCATTCAGATGCTCTGTCACTGAGTCTCCATCCTTCATCCTCAGGTTATACAACTTTTTCCGTAGGAACAATTTATTCACCAGAGACTTAGATTGGTACAAAGTCCCAAGTTTGTCCCACAAGGTCTTTGTCGTAGCTTCCCCAGATACATTCAACAATATTGAATCTAAGACACACAACCGTATTGTGCTCTTTGCCTTCTGATCCAATTTATTCCAGTCTTCTTCTGACATTTCCGTTGGTTTAGTACTCGGATCTACTGCGATCCACCGATCTTTATCCACCAGCAAATCCTCCATCTTGAGCTTCCACAAATCAAAACTATGACCATTAAATTTCTCAATCTCTATCTTCCTGCCGCTAGCCATATTATTTCACTACAAGAATCGATCCTGCAGATCTCCCACTGAATAGAGTCTACCTCAGGCCCGATAAAAAAACCCCTCAGCAGCAAAGGCGTCCCCTTGAAGCCGGAACTGATCTGATACCAAATGTAGGTTTTAACCCTATACAGAAATTGTCTATGAATGAATCTTTAAAATAGAAAATAAACAATAGCGAGAGCATAAAACATAAAAAAGATAAACCAAAATATTTTCCCCTAGATCCCAAATCGGGATGACCAACTTGATTTTTCATTATATTCCTTTTAGTGTTACAACACATATATATACATGCCGAAGCATAAATAAACCCCAATCCATTAACCCTGGATTAGAACATAACCGTAGTTTCCTTGACCGGATCTATAAAATACCAGGGGCTGAAAACCATCATGCCCCAAAACCATGTGCAAACCCATGCCCAAAACTGTGGGCGGGTTCGCCCACCACAAAATAAGGACCAAAAAAAAATTTTCTAGGGTGCTACCCCGCACCTCGGCAGGTTGGGATACTGCCCCCCCTATTACCACCCCGCACGTGACTAGTCATGGAAAGAATATAACACAAACCCAACATTGGGCTTGGATTTCCCCATAGCCATTTTCGAAATGTAAAGTGGAAGGAAAACTGTGGGGTGAAAGAATGACTAAATACCTGTAATCAGTGAGGAAAACCCAAGAGGGAAAGAAATGTGGGGGTTAAAAGTGACCTGGTACTGGAGTTCAAGCTTTGCTGCACAACAGATTCATAAAAAAAAGGTATTTTACCAAAGTGGGTATAAAAAAGGGTTAAACATGCCTATATTTATGTAAAACGAGGTTAGGGTGCCAACTGTAGGGCTGACATCATAAGGACATTGACAGTGGGGCACGTGGCATTAGGTTGTTGGCTACGAGGAGCCCAGTAGGTGTCAGCCATGCACCGGATTAATACCGGTACTGGTTGTGTACCGACTTTCCTAACTTACCTTACCTTTTCTTTAATAACACCACCTGTTATTCTTGAGGGGTCCACTTAATGGTTCCAGCGGGGGCCCGTGACGCCTTCTCTTGATGCTACATCACCCCACGAAACATTTAATACTTTCTCTGCCAACTTGTGATGTCATGCATTCTGGGGGGTAAAGCTCTGCCTTCTTCATACCATCCTTAATACCCCTGGAATCCCTCCACGTGGCGCTCTTTCTTCGACTACCCCACATATGTTTGCAGCCCCGATTTTGCTTAACTGTGAAGCACCATCAGCTCTTTTTTCCACACTCTTACCATGAGGGGGGTTTACATACCATACTTCCCTTATATTTACTTGGCATGTTCACCTCCTATGGATTTGTTTTCATTTACCTTGAGTTTTTCCTTTGCGCCTTTAAGGTGAGGGCTAACATAACAACATTTTCTCCACTTGGGGATGGCACGTTCATCCTCGGATGTGTCGAGAACTTTGTAGACCATTTATAAACTATGCTTTGATAGCCAGATCCTCTTCAAAATTTTCAAACATTATTATGACAAAAAAAAACATTAACAGTGAAAGTAAAAACAACAGATATATACACTATAATATAGCGGCCTCTGGGACTCGGGTCAGTATTGAAAATAGGGCTTCAAGAATTGTCCATTTTATGAGTGTCTTGATCACATCACCTTCCAAATTCTCCAGTGTGAAGGTGTTGTTTCCTTTAACCTCAGAAATTTTAAAAGGTCGAAACCACAGTGGGTAAAACTTTCCATACTTACCCTTCTCAGCTCTTTTGATGTCCCATCTTAATACTAAATCCCCTGATTTCATTTCCTTGTCTTTGGTATGTTGATCAAACAAACCCTTCATTTTCCCTTGATATTCTACTAACCGATCATTCACTTGGCTCTGAGTCTCCTCTAACTCGACCAGCTAGTTCATTGTTCTGATAAGATCGTTAGGATCTTCTTGGCTATCCCGTAGAAACCTAGCCACAGGAAAAGTGAGCTAAATTGGGAAGACTACCACTCGACCATAGACTAGTTCATATGGGGAATTTCCTGTAGACCTTTTATTAGTGATTCTATTCGCCCATAGTGTGAATTTAAGTTGAGAGTCCCAATTTTTCTAACTTTCGTTTATAGCTTTCTTTAATGCCCTCACCAATGTCTTATTGGAAGAATCAACAAGTCCATTCCCCTGGGGATAATAGGCTGTAGAGTTCCCCAAGGTGATATTGTATTGCTGACAGAAATCGGTAAATTTGACAGACTTGAAAGCCTGAGCATTATCTGTCACAATCTTAGTCAGACAGCCAAATCTAGATATGATATTATCTTTTAGGAACTTTATCACAACTGCATCAATGGCATTCCTCACTGGTATAGCCTCTACCCACTTGGTGAATTAGTCAGTGGTAGTTAGGATCCACTTATGTTGGCCATTAGATGCTAGGTGGATTTCCCCAATGAAGTCTATCCCCCATTGCTGAAAAGGCTCTTTTGTATGTACTGGGATCATAGGTAAGTGCACAATTTTTTTTTTTCAGCAAACCTCTGACATTTTTCACACGATCTGACTCGAGCATGTACATCTCCAAAAAATTTAGGCCAGAAGAAACCCGCTTTCAATATCTTGTGGGTTGTAGACTGCCAACTGTAGTGGCCCCCACAAATGCCTTCATGGATTTCAGCCATAACTTCCTCCACATCAGATTCTGTGAGGCACAAGAGTAGGATTCCTGAAGGATCCTTCCAATATAATAAGCCATTTGCAACAATATACTTTTGGGACTTCAACCTTAATGTTCGATATTTAGCCTTATCAAAGTTCGGTGGACACCTGAGAGTTAAAATTTATTCTACAATATCCTTATACCAAACACTAATCTAATACTTCATGTGTGTTTTCTGCATAGTAGTTTCTATCCCAGGCTATTCCTCTGTGCCTTCAGGTAACTCTCCAACTCCCATGGATATATTTATTCCTAGAGCTTGACAGTTAGACTCAGAAATTTTTTTGGCCAAACCCTGTCCATTGATAAGCTTTGTGGGGAAAATTCTAATTCATATTCTTGAATCTTAGCGATCCATTTGCCTCTTTTGCCCTTGTTGTCCCCCTGAATCAGAATGTATTTAACCATGTAAGTAGATATGAAAGCGGTGATGGCTAACTGATGTACATACATTCAAAAATATTTTAAGGACCTCACCAAATCATACGCATGTTTCTCTAAAATATTATACTTTAGCTCGGCATCTTGAAGTACCTGACTAAAGAAGGCGATGGGCTATTCATACCCTTCCTCATTTTTCTGTAATAATACTGTGGCTACAGTATGAGGGGAGGAAAATGAGAAGATCATGAATGGCTTACCATAATCTAGTCATGCTAGTACTGAGGCTTCTACAAAGGTACTCTTAATTCTATTGAATGATTCTCTTGATTCATTTGTACATTTCACATCATTTCTTTTCTTAATCATTTCGGTGATATGCTGAACTATTTCTGCATAGCTCGGGATGAACCTTCTCAGAAAATTTATGTGTCCGAGAAATACCTGGACTTCCTTCTTGTTTCGAGGTAAGGATATGTCATTGATTAACTCTACTCTTTTTGGATCAATATTTACTCCTGCTTTAGTTACAATGTGTCCCAATAATTTTCCTCCTTCTAAATAAAACATGGATTTCTGAGGATTTAGGGACAAACCATACCTGTGACATTTTTCGAAATTCTAGCGCAGGTGTTCAATATGTTCAGTATCATCCTTCAAAAGGACAGTGATATCATCCAGGTATACCACCTCGAACTTGTCTTGCTCTCCTATAAAAAGCGATGTCCATCGCCCTCTGAAAAGTGGGTCCAGAATTTATCAAGCCAAAAGGCATTCAGGCATACATGAAAGTGCCTCATGGAGTGGTGAATGCCATCTTCTTTTGATCCTTGGGAAGGACTTCCACCTGGTTATATCTAGAGAATCCATCCATCATGGACATTTGAGAGGATCCAACCACTTTCTGCAATATGTGATCCATTTTGGGGAGGGGATAGTTATCTTTAAGGGATGCCCTGTTCAAGTTCCGAAATTCTACACATAACCTTATTTCTCTGTTCTTCTTTCAAACTGGGACCAGGTTGGCCACCCATTCTGAATATCTTAAAGGCACAATGACCTTAGCCTTCAGTAACTTCTTGATTTATTTCTCTATGGAGGGAAGTAGCAAAGGGTTAATCTGCCTTAAATTTTGCTTATGTGGCTTGGCATCTCCTCTCAGTGGGATCTTATGCTCGATGATACTGATATAAAATGTTTTTAGATCTTGGTAAGACGAAGAAAAAAAATCCTTGTAATAATGGAACAGCTGTAAATATTTTTCTCTGTGTTCTTCTGGGACTCCTTTAGATAATTTGACTACCTTAAGATCCTCTTCCATTCCAACGTTGACATCCTCTACTTGAGCTTCCTACGTCAGCTTATTAGGGATGATCAGAACGTCATTTTTATAAAATAGTCTTTCCAAAGGTACTAAACCTCTGGGAATCACGTTTCCTTTCAGCTGCAACACCTTGTGACCAGCCACCATCTCTTGCCCTTTATTTTGGGGTTGTTCTTAGGTCTCTCCTTCTTCCCTGGTATCAATGACCAAGTTTGAGAACTCTACAATAGTTTCCATGAAGTGTTTCATCTGCTCTTCATCTTCAAACACCTGCCACTGTTTGATGTTGTCTGGGATAGAGGGGTGATAACGCACCTCCACTTCATATCTCAGGAGTGGGTTCTGAGGTGGACGGAAATTAATTGCTGCCACAACAAGTGAATCAGCCATCCTATTCTAATCTCTTGGCATAAATTATATGTTGAACGATAGGAAAAATTTCTCCACTAGGTCCCATATTTTATTTCTGTATGCTCTTTGCCGAGGATGTTTGGCTTGGCACTAATTTTTAATCTACCTCACCACCAGCTTTGACTCTCCAAAAACTTTAAGACTCTGAATGTTCATGTTCTTAGCAGTTTTTAAGCCCAAAAGTAGTGCCTCGTATTCTGCCACATTATTAGTGGCTTCATATACCAATTTAAAGGAGAAAGGGACCAATTGTCCAGTAGGGGAGATTAAAATCACTCTTGCTCCATTTCCTTCCCTTGAATTTTCTCCATCAAAGTGCAGAGTCCACATACCCCTTTCGTCACTACTTGAATACTATTCTAGCTTTAGCAAATTGAATGCTGGTTCTTGCAAGAACTCTTGGTCTTCCTCGAGCATTTGATAAGAAATCCCTCCTTCTTTGCTATATATCGGAGAATTGATTAACCAATTACCTCTGGTCACCATATTCATGAATCTTGACTCCCGATACAACCTTCCTTCTTGCCCCCTGAACACTGGAATGGTTGCATAAGTGAGGTCAAGCTTGATCGACCCTCCAATTTTAGCACCCCATGATTTGGACAGAAGCATCCCGAACTAGGCTAGAATATCGACAACCACTATATCCATGACAACACTCTCAACTGGGATCTAAGCCAAGTTTACCACCGGATCTTTAATCATCCCGAGGCATTTGATTCTTTTGGAGTCAAATGAATAGAGGTCCTTTTACGGTTGAGTGATCTGCAATCCCAATTTCTCCATGACTGAAAGGGGTAACAGGTTATGTGATGCCATCAAATCCAACATGCAATTGTTCAGCAACAAATCATGAATGACTACTCGTACCTACTAGAGCAATAGATAGGCACCTTGCCTACTATTAGTATAGTGCAATCTATAGTGGATATTGAATAAGAAGCATTGTAACACATTATTTATTCTAGACATAATGCCAGAAGGAGACATTAAAATGTGGGGTTGCAGAGTCCAACTCTTCTACATGGGGGAAAAATACTACCATGGGCCTTTCCTCATGAAGGTTAAGATAGTCTGGAGGTGGAGTTACTCCATGAGGAAGCATGAACTGATAGAATTGAGATTTATAAGAAGGTTGTTTTAGAAGTTCGACTAAAGGAACAAGGATCTTAAATTTCTCTAGCTCTTTTTGGAGATTAAACACAGTAGACCCCTTTTCTACAGTGGTATCTTTCGGTTCTTTGGGAAGGATGGGAGGCTTTTCATCAGTAAGAATACATTTAGGATTTGCAAGAGGATCAGGTATTGACTTGGATGAGGATGAAGGAATACCTTTATGACCTGAGGGTTCTTCAATTGGCTTCTTACCTTTGTTATCAATCTCATGGAAGGCCGATTACTTAGGAAGTGACTCTTCTTCTTGATCTTGAGTACGTGTCCTTTTCCTAGAAGATCGAAGGTCATAATTTTTGTGAAATTGGGCTTGCATGAAATCCACGAAATGTCTGCAATAATCATAAATGTTAGGATCTGCAGTGGGATTCACTTTCTCTTCCTGCTCCTCTTGTTGCAGGTAAAGCTCTACTTCCTCGCTTTCTGAATAAGCAAGGTACTGATCATATTTTCCATGAGGACCATCTTCAGTGGGGCCTTCCATTTGTCCTTCCAAATACAGAGGGGGTTGTATGTGATCTTGCTACTCCTTTTTATCTGTCTGCAATATCTGTAGGGGTGGCTTTCGATATTGTGGGTTACACCCTCGGTTAGGAGCAGTCTAAGATGGCTGAGATGAGGCGTTATTTTCTTCCAGCTTGAGCTTCACCAATTTAATTGATAGATTCTTAATCATTTTGTTCATCTCTTCAATCTTATAATCTGATACCTCCATTTCTTGGTTTGAAGAAGAGGCTTCATCTTTACCTCTTCGCCTGAAATCATGGTCCAACCTTCCTTTCGATTTCCATGTGGATGAAAAGTTAGCTTCTACCTCTAGTGCATTGGTCTGAGCTTGGTCTAGAGAAACAAATTTCCTCTCACTTAGGGTGAAACCGAACTTGGATTCAAATGCTCCCACGAACACTACCTTAGCAGCTGCCTGGGGAGGCTTCATATCAGCCGGTAGGTTGGTGTATAGCTTGTTAAATCTCTTTATAAACTTAGCCACGTCTTCATTATGCTTTTTTTTTAATGCATTGAACTCTATGAGACAATAACCATGGTCCCTTTCCTCTCCCCACTTTCTGGCGAAAGCATTTTCCATCTCTTCCCAATTAATGACGGAGCAGTCTCCAAGAGTCTTGAACCACTTCCGAGCTTCCCCATCAAGAGATTGAATGAATAGCCTTAGCACAATGTCCATGTGTTCAAAATTTAAATTCTCTGCAAAAGAACAGAAGTCTTCTAGATGCTTTTGTGCAATGCTACTGTCTTCCCCGGTAAACTGAGGTAAGAGCTTCATGTAGTCTTAGGGCATGTCATTTAGAATCTGTGGTAATCCTAGGGGGGAATATTTATTTAAAAATAATATGAGAACTGCTGTGGTAGGGGGTGGAGTAATAAGGAGATTTGGATGAATGATAATGGGAATAAGTTGAATGGTGGTCTATTGATTTGTTTGGGAAAGTGGAATCTAAGGGACGGTTGCCTGCTTTATTTCTTCAGCTTCCAGAGTGGGATGTATCTATTGAATCTGCTTCGTCTTTTACCTCTGAATGCTCAAAGAAAGGGTTTTATGGTGGGTATTCAAGGACTTTTGTAGTGGAACCAGGGCCTTGGACTTGAGCTAGCTATGAAGAAGATGGGGAATCTTCTAGAGAGAATCTGGGTATATCAGTGTGTGCAGGCTACTTTTCTTTCCAGATTCGTTTGAATAAGATTTTCTCCGGGTCAGATACATAAGGAATTCTTAACTAAGAGGTATTTGACCTTAGGTGGGGCTTTTGGTAAGCCAGGACTGCAAATGGATTTTATATTTTAAAGGACAATGGAGTTGCCAAGGTGAGGGATCTACAACTCTCAACCCTTCGTGCTCACCTGATTTTGAAGGGTGTATGTTTTTTTGTCGTACCCAGGGATAAGATATTCAAAGTCGCTCCCTAACAATGATGCCAAAAAGATGTTGTAACTCCTAGAGACAACCTTGAGTTTCTAAGGACCAGTGCCTAGGACATCTTAAGACAAGAGGGTTCCGAAAAGCTTTTTGTAGTTGACAATACAAGACCTCTTGTTGTAAAAAGGATTTAAGGTTTTCTAGGATGGGACCAAGACATTAGAAACATAGAGTAGATAACAATAACATCCAGTAGTAGAACATAAGGGTCAATAAGAATACATCAAAAGGCAGACCCAGATTTAAATGCTATGAGGAGGGCCAAACATGAAATCTGTGAACAATTATCAAAATAAATGAGTATGGAAACAATGGTAGCAAATGAAGGAAATATTGATGACAGGTAGGCTTATTCTAGCATAAGATTCTACCCAAGCTAATATCAGACGAAATACGGTGAAAGTGATGCAAAATATGAACATAATATTGTGCCTCGAGCCATATTTAAGGTGAAATAGACAAATAGATATGAGTACCTTTCCACAGATAAATTCACATCTAAATAATCAACACTCACATTCTGACAGCTTACGATACAAAGAGAGTAATGGAAATTCCAAAAACATTTGTATTAAAGTATAACAGAGGGAATAAAAGTTGTAAATTATCTCATAAGGAATCCATTACACAATAGAAAAATATGTTTCAATTTCCCGAGGAGATCCTTCAACACATACTATGAAAATGCCTTAAAACTTTACAAAATGGAATATTCATGACTAGTAGCCCCTGTTCTTCAAAAATTTGGAACCCTGCCTCATCTTTTGATTGATTCTTTTATAGCCCTCAGCTGGGCTAAAAGATATTTCGTAGACAAAATATTCCCCTAGATATATTTTTGTTTGTGGTCTCTATCAAAATAAAAATTGATGATGAGGAAAAATGCCTCACATCATCTCCCTAGTGGCCTTAACGAAGATGATAACTAAAAACATAACAACCTAACAGAAAATAAAGTGCAGAGGATGAAATGAAGATTTCAGCCGATATTAAAATGTAAAAGAAATAAAAGTAAATGGGCCGCTTAGGCCAGTTCGTGACTATCATTTTTTGGAAAGAAGAGGCGTAGCTGTTGTCAGCTGACTTGGAAGCACTGCTGATCTGGATGAACCAACTTTGTGTCAGAGAGGAGGTGCAGACTTGTGAGATGATGTGGAGGTAGGGGTGCTGACATACTCGCTGCATTTTTTCCATATGGTCACCCCTGGTGGAAGCATAGTGGAAAAAACCTCTACTAAAGCCTGAATATCAGTCAATTCTGTGTAATCTACTCAGACAGCCAAGCACTGCTTAATCTAGCAGAGAAGGGATATTTCCTTGCCTAGGGCGGCAATTATTGTTTTCTCTTTCAGGTGAGTAGTTTTCTCAAAAGGTAAATCTGTCTGGTTCATAATGGCTGTCAACTTCTGTTCATTCTCTATCAGTCCTGAAAATGCAGCCATTACAGGCTCCCAGCATGATGGGAGGCCTGCCTTTACCAACTCATCCCTCTCTTGATCAAAATGTTCCACTCCCTTGGCAACATTCTCCAAACCACTCAATGCGTTTGCACATGCAATCTTCTTCCCGACTACCCTTCTGACTTCCATCACTCCCTTGAAATGGTCTTCGATCCCCTGAGTGAGTAGCTCTTCAGAGTCTAATCCATTCAGGTATGTGATATACCTTTTAGCCATGGTCAATTTTGCCTCCGCTTCCTCTAGGCTTTCCTACAAATTTTCTTTGAATAATTGGATCGTGATATTTTTATCATCAACCAAACTAATATATTTCCAATGTCATTTTACCTCTGATATAATTTCTGTCTAGATGAGGCACCTAACTTCTAGGAGGGTCGCATTTCCCTTCATCTGGTTGGTCAATTCCTTGATGTTTTTTTCCTGTTCCAGCTTTTCCCTTTTCACTTTCTCCGCCTCTTCCTGCAGGGCCATTACCTCCTTGTCGTTCGTTTCTATCTTAGTTTACAGTTCTTGTATCCTCTGGCATGTTATACGAGCTTCGTTTTCTAAAACCCGCAAGTCCGACAGAGCTTTAGTTAGCTGCTTTGGAGTGGTGCCAGGAGTATCAGAGGTTGGGATCACACACATGTGCTTGTCCCATTTTCCCTGCAACTCTACCAATTTCTATCTAAGGGCACCAAATTTCGCTATCCCTTTAGCATTCCCCTCCTATTATTTGACTAGTGAATCTGCGAGAGCTTATTTCTACTTCTCCACCTAGGCTAACTCCTCAATTTGTACATGTTGTCTGTGGGGAATGTGTAGTATTTTCCTTAGCTCAGAGTTTTCAATCTCTAAATCGATAATGAGCTGCTTTCTGACCACATCCTTGTCGCTCCCTTTTTCCCTTACTATACTCCTGAGATTTTGCAGGTTGTTGGGTATGCCTCTAGCACTAGCCCTCTCTTTCCTCTAGTTCTCCAACACTTTTTTGTACTTGTCTTGCACCTT
Source organism: Pinus albicaulis (assembly GCA_034641835.2). Classification (NCBI taxonomy): domain Eukaryota; kingdom Viridiplantae; phylum Streptophyta; class Pinopsida; order Pinales; family Pinaceae; genus Pinus; species Pinus albicaulis. The sequence continues at coordinate 183,234,906 of CM076578.1, forward strand.
TGTTAGTGAAAGCGTGAGCTTTAGCACTTCGTCCGTCAACATATCCCCGATACATTGATGTAGACCGAGCTTGTCTGTTAAAGGGACCTTGGCCATACCAAGCGAGGAGATGTCGAGGAACTCCATTTCCTCCTGAATGTATCTGTGCAGACAACTACGATACTTTAGCACCAAATTTTTCTCCGAATCTTTGATACCCAACTTTGTGCGCAGGGTATGGAACATATTCGTCAGCTCATGCACATCTTGATCCCTTTGTTGCCACAACATGGTCCATTGTATGTACTTGTCCTCATAGCTCCCCATGAGATAGTATTGTTCCTTGATGGCGTCTCAGAAAGAATTCCAAGTGGGTACATCTGAGAACAGAGAGGGTTCTGTCTCGTCCTTTTTCTCACAGTAGGTTTCCCACCAATCCTTGACATGGGGGGTAGCTTTGAGGAGTGAAAAAATAATATTCTATCGGTTGGAAAAGTCATGAATCGAGAAATATCCTTCTAATAGATTCAACCATCTATCTACAACATCTGCATATATTTGAACCTCAAATATGGGAATGTCAAAGTTTACTTGTACCTTAATGGGAGTCGTGCCTCTAGAGTGGCTGTTGGATGCAGATGTGCCACCGGTGGGCAGTTGTTGAAGGATCTGGGAAAAGTTATACGTCATCACGTTCCTTTTTTTTTCAAGGGCCTCCTCGAGCAATATTTTGATAGGATATCCTGCTCCTTCGTCTTTCTTTTCATCCCCCATGGGCGGCCTTCGGGGTTTGCAAGGCTGATCTTGTAAAGGTTCAACCAGATCGAGCCCTAAGAAGGATCGAGAAAAAGTAGACCGCTCTGATACCACTGAGCCAGATTTATATAGGAACACAACAGAATACACATATAACCATCATACAAATATGTAGCGGAAATAACACTTAATTTCATTAATATCATAGAACTGAAATTTGCTTACAGACATAATGAAAATAAGATAGCTAGGGCGCTGGTAGCTTATCTCTGAGAAGATATGTGGAAACTATAGGCCTCTAAACTGAGTTATAATGAGGCTTGAGGGCCTATTTATTTTATAGAAACAATGGAAAACCTTAAACATCCAAAAGCCTAACCCTAGGAAATGAAGTGCCGAAACTATGGGCCTCGTTTGGGTAATTGGTGTTTCAACTTCTCGGGGTCATAAATTTGGCATACTATCTACGTTTGACACACATGATACATCGTTAGAAAGATCTATCCGAGGACTACAACTACTAATTGAAAATATTGAATTTGAAACGAAAAACATATTCAGCGGAAGAGCGATGCCAAAAAAATGTTGTTTAGGGCCTCAAAATGGCTCCGGAAGTTCAGGACCCCAAAAAATGTTAAAAATAGTAAGTTGTGCTGAAACTGAAAAATTGAAAGAGACAATGGTGGGTCCCTAAGTGGAATAGTCGGGTGGCCACCAATATCCACCTAGATCATGTGTAGTTACGCAACCCTTAATTTTTGTCTTCATCATCGCTGTTGGGGACCTCCTCCTCGATGGGGCAAGCAAGTGCCTATGCAGTGCCTTCTTCTGAATTTTCCACTGTACGTCTGGGTTTGTGGACCGATGCATAGAGGATGGGGGAATCTGGACCTACACCTTCGGGGAAATTCATCCAGTTGCCATCAAAATCCATCACCGAGATGTGTGAATCATCATTTTCTTTATCCCGAACTGGTAGCGGGTTAGTTTTGTGGTACTGGGGGTGCGTCTGGGGAGAGATGGTGGAATTCCATGGGTCGTGCCTTCCTCTCTATGCAGCCTGCCAAGGGGCTGCTTCATCTTTCTCAGGATCAAGGCTCTATCGCGCAAAATTTTCGGAAGAGGAGCCTTCCATTGACTGTAGTTGATTGTCCTTGCCACAGTGATAGTGGCCAGGGAGAGCCCCTCTCTGTTTGCCTCAGATAGTTCTCTGGCGAAGTTTGGGGGCCATTGCGCGAAGAGGTAGGGGGGAGATGTTTAGGGAGGGATACACATAAGGGCAATCAGCGTTGGGGCTTAGGGGGTCGGAGTAGCCGAGGGGTGCGTAGGTAGGGATGTAGCAGCCCAATAGGGACTACGCAGTGTAACACTGAGAACATGTCTTTGCAGCCTTCTGAAGTCAAGGAAATTCCAGAGCATAGGTAAAGAGGTGAAAGGAAGAGGTAAAATATTGTGGCTTGAAAGGGGTTGAGAGCTCATATTTTTAAAGGGGCTAGGATGTGTTCGAGGAGGATAGTAATGAGTAGGCATCACACGCAGCTACATGCCATGATCGATCACCTGAGTAGGCTCGAGGGAAGGGGGATGGCTGCAATAGTGATCATTTATGGTGATAGATGCAAAGGGATGCCCTGGACAAGGTGACACAGTTCCCATCTTCTCGTCATCATTCCTTATTCTGTGAGTCTCGTGCAAATGGCTAACAGTTTGAGGATCCGCAACAGGTGAGGCTCTGCGCAGAAGATCTCTGTCCTTCGGGGTGTGTGAGATGTGATTTCCAAGCGTGTCAATTCTGTCACCCACATCCGAGGGAAGGAATAATATTATTGTTATTACATGGTGTGTAATTCATTTTACATCTTACATGTGATTTTTAAAATAAAAATATAAGATATTTTAATGTCCATATTAACTAACATGATTTTATATCTACTTTAAATAAAGAAAATAAAAGTAATTTAAATTAAAAAAATTCTTATATTTTCAATTTTCATAACAAGGAAGATGTGTAATTGATTTTATTTCTAATATGGAGTTGATATATAAGATTTTAAAAATCAATCACAAAGAAAATCTTAAGATTTTAACATGAAACATATATAGAGACATAGATAATTCTTATTCCATTTATAATCATTCTCTAATTCAACATATGAGGGATATTTGTAATTATTTTAATATTTTATATGTATTTTATATGTAATTACACCAAAGGTGTCCCTTTTTTAAATTAGTCAAGCTAGGCATTTTCTACCTTTTTCATCTCCATTTGACACGTGTCTGTCTTATATAATCATTTTCTTACTTTTTGAAATTAGCGAGGGTAAGCATTGTCTACCTTTTTCATCTCCATTTAACATCTATCACCGAAGGTGTCCCTTTTTGAAATTAGAGTCTACCTTTTTCATCTCCATTTGACATTTTATGTCTTATATAAACTTTTTCTTTTTCTTTGAAAGTAAGTTTTTCTCTTGCTCTTTTAAAGTGAGTGCTCAAAAAGTTTTTAATAATACATTTTTGAAAAATATACAATTTATTACATGATGAGAATGTGTCCCTTTTTAAAATTAGTGAGCGTAGGCATTGTCTCCCCTTTTCATCTCCACTTAACATATGTCTATCTTATATAATCATTTTGTTCTTCTTTTAAAGTGATTTTTTCTCTTATTCTTTTAAAGTAAGTGCTCAAAAAGTTTTTAATAATATATTTTTGAAAAATAGGCATTTTATTACATGATGAGAAATTTAACAAAATTTTCATTATTTTTAAAACTAAAAAATTTAATTATTTAGATAAGCGTGTATATTTTGGAAGGAATGGTTTTCTGAATTTTAATTTAATTATCAATAATTATTAGGTGGATGGTAGGGATTTAACCTCCATGAAATATTCTATAACTTTCATAGTAGTATACACAAATCGATGACTATGACTTATCTCTAAAGTAGTTACGTATTTTTTCCCCTTTTAATTATTTTTAATTAATTAAAAAATATGTTATATGAACAAGTGTCATATGAAATGAGTTATGGTTTTGGGGGCATGTAGTATTGATAAGCCATAGTAATGACCCGTGATATTATAACAAAGCCTATTTACAAATTAAGAATCTGCACGATAAATTAGTGATAAATCTCTATGGTTAAAAATTTTGTTCCATAGTTTTTTAAATGTAAATATGTTTAACAAATATGTTAATTGTTTTTATAACTAACAATAATTTAAATTAAAGTTATAATAAACTTTTCTTAACCCACACTTGAAATATTGAGTTTTAAAATAAATTAATATTTTAATATTTTGAGAGTTAAATATTTAAAATTTAAAGATTCATGTACAATGAAATTTAAATTTATGGTTAAATTTTAAATTTTATAATTCAAATATTCATGTACAATGAAATTTAAATTTTATCCCTAAAAGCGTTAATGACAATCTCTAAATTCTACTAATAAAAATTTCAACCCCTTGAATTTAGAAACATTTATAATTATTGTCCCCGATGGGGAAGTCACATCTGAAGGACAAATGGGGGCAGGCAATGTGGACTGGACAGGCCTGATGCCACACGCCACCCATCTCCATTAACCTCCCATACTTGAATATTTACAAGCCCTCGGGATGTGAAGAGTCGTGGAGGGAGACGTGCACATATCAAGCGCTCGGGCAAGGGAGGACGAGAGAGAGAGGACTTTAGAGAGAGGAGGAGAGAGGGAGGGATAGAGAGATGGAGTTGGAGGGGGAGAGAGGGAGGAATGAAGAAATACATAGAGTGAGAAGTGGAGAGAGAGAGGGAGTTGCAAGGGAGAGATGGAGAGAGAGTGTGTATGTTTAGGGGTGAGATAAAGAGATAAAGAAGGAGAGACGGAGAGAAGAGGAGAGAGGGAGGGATATAGTAACATAGAGAGAGAGAGAGAGAGAGAGAGAGAGAGAGAGAGATATGGGGGAAGAGAGGGAGTTAGGAGAGAAAGGGAGAGAGAGGAAGGATGAGAGAGAAAACTTGAGAGAGAGGAGGGATACCGGTATACCGGTATACCGGTCACTTGACTGAGTTGGGATTGATTCAAGATTCAATCTCCCAATTCTGTCAATCACATCATCCAATGTGTCATCCGTGGTTGTTTCTTCATGTGGGGGAGAGTGTGGTTCAGGAAATGATTCCACAGTTTGATTCAATATCGGAATCCCCCCTTCAAGGTGTGGAATCACATTATCAAATTCTTTGAAAGACTTTGCATGTGTGAATCTATCCAGGCGATCAAGTTGCCGCTCAACAACCTTGTCACTCTTGGAAGATTCAAGAAATATGACATCTCTTGCTATCACAAACTTCTTATTTGCTTCATCATAGAGACGATATCCTTTGGAGGTATTGGAGTGCCCCAAGAAGATACATTTTCTGCTTCTAGCACCAAGTTTGTTCCTTTGACCCTTGGGTATCAAGGCATAACAGGTGGACCCAAAGACCCTGAAATGCTTTACCGAAGGAATGTGGCCATGCCACATTTTAAAAGGAGTTTTGTTTCTAATTGAACTTGAAGGACACCTATTCTTTATGTAAACAGCACATAGAACTGCATCAGCCCAAAACATCAATTTTACATTCTTGAAAAATAACATGGAGTGGACCATATTTAAAATGGTTCTGTTCATTCTTTCAGCTACACCGTTCTGTTGTGGATTATATGGCACAGTTGTTTGATGTTTGATTCCATGTTGACGAAGATAATTTTCAAATTCGTTTGAAGTGTATTCTTTTCCATTATCAGTACGTAGAGAGCCAATATGTGTTTGTGCATCATTTTCAATCCATGCATGAAAATTCTTGAAAGTTTGAAAAGCATCAGACTTATTCTTCGGTAAGTAAATCCAACACATTCTGGTGTAGTCATCAATAAATGTCATCATGTATTTGTTTCCATTTGCAGAAGCAATAGGCATAGGGCCACATAAATCTGAATGAACAAGTTCAAGTTTCCTATGTGCTCTTGAGTGTGAATCATGAAATGACTGTTTGCTATGCTTTCCTAGAATACAAGCATCACATTCCTTAGGTTTTCTAGGAATTGTAGGCAGTCCATCAACACCATTTTTCTTCAACAAACGAAGGTTGTCATAATTTAAGTGTCCAAATCTAGCATGCCATAAAAGACTTGATGGAAATGTACCTTCATCATGATATGAACTGAATGCAAAGTTTTGAGCATGAGCAGATGAACCTTTCAGCTTCAAAAGTCTCACTTCTTCTATTCCCTCCATGACAAGTGAGTGATCTGATGCTGATCTGACCTCTGCCTTGCCATCAAACAAGTGAACTGAGTGTCCTTGCTGCCGGATTTCGATCAGGGACAGCAAGTTTCTCTTCAACTCCAGGAGGTATAGAACCTCATGTAGGATATGATCAGGAAGACCAGGCAGTTTAAGCCTGACTGTGCCAAGCCCTGATGGCTTGAGTTTGGATTTATCTGCGAAATATACTGCTTCATCAACTTTGTCAGTGAATTCTTCAAAAAAATATTTTCTAAATGTCATGTGACATGTTGCTCCTGAATCTAGCAACCAATCATCTCTCCATGAAGTAAATGAAACATCAAAGAGGTTTTCAGTTACTCCATTGTTACAATGTGCTAGAACATAGTGAGCGGATTCGGGTGCTTTACCTTTGTCTTTGTCATTGGTTTTACCTTTGTCTTGATTTCTGTGCTGCTCAATTTTGTTCCATGGTGTTCTGCATTTGGGTGCATCATGTCCATCTCTATTGCAGCGTGTGCAATGAAGATGGGATTTGTCAGCTTGTCTGCCCCCCCTTTCTGTGAAGTTCCTTCTTCCTCTTCCTCTTCTGCCACCTCTTCCTCTGGATGAATCTGGAGTATGACTCTTTTCTCTATGTGCCAAGTATGCAGCCTCTTCGGAAGATGAAGGGACTGTCATCTTCCCAAAATCTTTCTCTCTTTCTGCAAACTTTTTCTCAAGTTTATCAAAGGTGATATGCTCAAAGTTTCCACTTGCTTACAAAGACTCAAGATAATGTGAGTAAGTCGGATATAATGCCTTAACATATGCTATGAGAGGTATGTCCATTTTTACACCAGTGTTTTCAATGTCATGCATTATAGATCTTACTTTTGAAGCTAAAGCAAGGGGATCATCATTCTTCATTTCAAGACTAAACAGCTTAACCATCAATTGAACATTTTCTAATTCTGAATGTGAGTCATAGAGTTCTTTTAGTTTCTTCAAGGCTTCATAGGCATTTGAGAATGATGAGATATGGCGACTCACCTCTTCACTCACTAAGGCTGCAATCAAGGCATAAGCCTTGCAATTCTTGTTTTCCCAAATGGCAAGCTCTTTGTCTGAAGTGGGCTTCTCTGGTGGATTTTCTGCTTGTCCTTCACAGATTCCTTTCCACAGCTCATTAAAAATGAGTGTGTGTTTAATCTTCCGCGACTATTCAAGATAGTTCTCTTTGCCGGAGAGAACTATCCCAACAATGGAGATGAGAGAATGCATTAGACTGCTGGAAAAAATCTTCTGAAGAGGAAACAAATTCTGCTATAAAAGCTTCGAACTCTTGAAATATTTCAAATAAAGGGGCAAAAACTCTTGCTGGAAAAAAATTTTCTGAGTTTAAAAACTCTTTCTGGAAACTAAATCTGCTCAGAAAACTTTTGCTGAAGACTGAATTTTAAACAAAGACTCTTTGCTATAAACTGATTCTGCATAAAAAAAAATGTATTTTTTTTTTTGTTTGGGGAATAAATGTATATAAAAAGATGATATGGAATGGTGAATGGGGCGTATGGGCAGTGATACAATATGAGGGGCGAAATTTGTGAAATGGTGATTGGGAGGGGTGTATTAGAAAATGGGTAATATTATAAAGGAGGCGGTGTGGATTATAGAAGGGGGCGCATATAAAAAATAGAGGCTATGACAGCGTTTTAAACATAATAAAGCACAGCGTTAAAATGAGTGGGCTGTATGGTCGATGGTAATATATGACAGCGTGGTGATATATCAAACCAGGAGGGGCGGTGTGGATTATAGAAGGGGGCGCATATAACAAATGTGAAGGGCGAAATTATGAATGGAGTGGGGCGTAGGGGCAGTATGGGTATGGCATTACAAAAGTAATGGGAAATATGAATACAATAAGACTTGTATCAATTGCTGTCAACGCCGATGTAATGGGACGGCGGTATTAAAACAAATATGAATGCCATACGACTTTCATCAATTGCTGTCAACGCTGGTGTAATGGGACGGCGGTATTACCATAGAGCGTATTTAAAAAATGTCAATACGATATGAGAGGTGAAGGTATTATAAACGCAGGTCACTTATACGGCGTTGAAATGAAACTGTATGACTGCGCTGGAGATGTATGGACAGCGTGAATTGAATTTGCTGGAGTGAGCGTAACAGTGAGGAGTCTGCGCATAATTGAATTTGCTGGAGTGAGCGTATAGCAGAGGCTTAGGAGTGGGAGCCGAAAGGCTATCGATTGGGGAGCTTGTGTATGGAGAGGGCAGTATATGCGTTGGGTAAGGCGTTGGGTAGGGAATAGGGAGAGGGAGGTGAGTGAGGGAGAGGGCGTAGGGCGCAGAGGGAGAATGGAACAGGGATGAATGGAGAGGGCGCAAGGATGGATGGAGAATGGTGGAGGCCCAAAAGGGCTGTTACAAAAAACAATTTGAACTTGAATCTGCAGAAGATAGAGTTGCAGGACTGCTGGAATGGCAGAGCCTGCAATTTGCAGATTGACAGAGCCTGCAGTCTGCAGGAGCTGTAGCTGCAAATGTCAGTGCTATCTAGGGAAAAAAAAATGCAGAATAACAGTCTAGCCGTTAATGAGCAGCAAAAACATTAAAAAATATTGACTGAGCAAAGGGTAGGGAGTTACACCATAGGGCAGAAATGCCAAATGTGGGGCTGGCTCTGATACCATGTCAAACGAGGAGGTAACTCCTCAAAACTAGAATGTATATTAGCTGAAGAATGTACATGCTTATATAGATGGGAGGTGAGGCTATTGGGATTCAGCTCCCAATGAATCTTGGCCTTCCTTATTTCCTAATAATAAATAATATACAAAAATACATATGCACACCCATCCATAGGATTAGGTGTCAACATTCACTGAGGTAATCATTGCATATTTATATTTAGAAACCAATCAGTTTGCATGGTATCAATGGCTTTGTTCTCATAAATAAATTTTCACTTGGATAATTTTTACATAGGAAATGATAGCACATTATAAGGATACAAAGAGCAATACGTTCTTTAGCCAATTGATAAATCTCAAACAAAAGCGTTCAATGGTGGAGCACATTGAGGACTTCCAAAAATTTAATATTAGGGTAACTAATGTTATAGAGGATCATAGGATTGATGTTTTCATTGGGACTTTAAAGGATAATATCCAACATGAGGTTTTCCTTTGGAAACCTCATTCATTGTAGAATTCATTCAAGGTGGAAAGAAAAGTTGAAATAAAAATTATGGAAATAAGGAAATCCACCACTCACAAATATAAAACTAGAAGTGTTTTTGCTCCTAGCCTTCCACAACCTAAAAGGATGACATAACAAAAGTTGGAGGAAAAACGAGAAAAAGGGCTTTGTTACAATTGTGATAGAAAATACACTAAAGGTCGTAAGTGTGCCGAGAATAAATTATTCTACATATATTGTGAAGAGGAGGAAGAAAAGGAACAATAAAAATAAAAAGAGGAGGATATAGACGAGGAACCAACCCTAGAGAAAGAAGAAATGAATCCAACCATATATTGTAATGCATTGGAAGGAATTACCACTCCTCAAACCCTCAAGATACAATGATATATCAAGAAAAAGTAAGTAATAGTGTTGATTGATCTCGGTAGTAACCATAATTTTATTCATTGTAAGATAGCCAAGGAATTGAATTGTTTCCTATATCTAGCACAAGAGTGTCAAGTGATGGTTGCAAATGCATGACCTATAAATTGATCTGGAAAGTGCCTTAATATAAAGATAACAATGGGAGAATATGTGTTGAATAGTCCAATTCTTTGAATTCCAATGCATGCTTCTAATTTTGTACTAGGAGTATGTTGACAGTGCTGGAAATACATCAACCAAGGGGTCTCTCCAATGTGAAGTGACAATTATACCTCACACAGTTTGGATTAGGATCCCCATCCAGAATATCAACTTCGTTTCCATGTATTCTTATAGTTATGCCTTCGCTATGACTGTCAGTAAGAGAGAGGAGTGCACATTTTCCTTCAAAAATGAAGGGGGGTGTGCCTAGTGACTACTCGATTCTATGTGTGTCAAATTCCTCCTACTATTGGGGAGAGAAAAAGGTAAGGCTCTAAGAGAGGGGTAATAGAGCCACCCAAGAAGAGACACACACAAAAAACAGAATTCATCTAACATCCAGGGGAATGGTCCATAAGGGATGCGACAATCATTACAACTAATGACTGAGAAAGGTTGGTCTAATATCTTGCAAAATAGTCCACAAGGATGGAAAAAAAACACAAGTATTACAATACATTATCAATAGTATAAGTACTAAAAATAACTGCAATAGTTCATCTAACTTAGCACACGTGAAATAAAACATGAAATACAAATATCCATAAAATAGTCTTACAAATATTCATAATCCATGCATGAAGAATGTGATGGCGTTGAATGCTTTTGATGTGAAGTAAACTTTCCAAGACATGTGTATACAATGAACATCACTAGATCGAACAATGGAGCATTGGAACCACTCCTTGCTTCACAAAAGAACTAGCTTACCTCTCTAATGCTTTAGGGGGGGGTCAAAGGTGAAAATGTCATTTTCTTATACAATGAGGGAGTATACATAACCAAAGGGTGATGCTTCCCCCTTGTGACTCTTTGACTACCCTCATGACTGCTGAAATTCATATGACTTTTCAACTTACATGAATCTCCATATTCATGTGTGTCCTTTGGAATTTCAGTTTACAATACATTTTGAATATAATATACATGGTCCACAATAATGATGTGGAATATGACAACTCATGACACATCATGACATGACACTGCTGACATGGAATGCTTGATAATGTGGAAATGTCAAGCCACTACTGTTGTTGTGTCTTTGATGTATTCTTGTGAACACCTTATCTTCCACCTCCTCATGGCTTGGAGATAGGAAACAATGATGATTTTAAGTCTTTAGTTGTGGTTGCAAGTTGGTGTCCCTTTTCTTTTCTTTGATAGATGAGCTTTCATTCCCAACTGCAAAGATGTCTTTGTGCATGCTTCCATTTTGCATCTCTTCCCTTTTCATCCAATAATGGTGTGAAATAGTACCTGCATCTTCAATTCTCTCATGATGAGATGATATCAGTCTGAAACCCCCTAGACTAAGATAAAGCTTTTAGATCCATAAATTGGGGTGGGACTGGGTAACATGTCCAGAGAGAAGTCCCATTGCATGCAAAATTTCATAGTTCAAGTAGAAAATGGTAAATATTGATCACTGAAGCTATGTAGAATGCAACTTAGGCCAGATCGAAGGAAAAATTTGCATAATCTAGAACGAGGGAAAAATCTGCACAGTCCAGACTGAGGGGAAAATATGTGTATTCTAGACTTGGGGACAAATTTGCGCAATTTATGGAGGAAATGAAGACTGGGAAACTATGAAAATGCAAGGTTTAGAGGCACATAGAGAGATATTGATGCTTTTTTTTTTGCATAGTGCGTAGTTCATGCCAGGCTGGGAGGAATGATTGCGAAATGTTGAAGGCCAAGATATGGCTTTGACCATAATAAATGCATAGTGCAGCATCCCTAAGAGGGAGGGACTGTGTATTGCATACTTTCAAGAGGGAAGGCCACATATTGAGGTCTAGAATTGTGTAGTTCGTAGTCTAGGCAGGCAAGGTGAAGTCAAGTTGCTGGTCGAAAAGCCTCTTCAGGAATGGTTAATTGTGAGACCAATGAGACTAATGTGTGAGGTGATAAAGTTTCGACTGTGTTACCACACTTAGAATACTTAAAGACACAAAAACATAGATCACCCATGACACATAAACAATGCATTTACCTCTGTGTGACAACCTTATGACTATTTACGACAAGTGCGACAGATGTTTGAATGGTTAGAAAAAATCATAGATAGAAAGATAGACCCTCCAAACCATCAAAAAAAGATTTTACAAATTGCACGACATCCAATAATGTGAAAAGTGACACTTTACCAAATTTTAAAAGGGGAGGAAACCAATTCAAGAAAGTACATGAAATAAGTTTGAGTGTTTGCGATAATAATGTGCAAGACCAAGGAAGGCTCCAAAATTGAGTGTAAGACAAAATTTTGGAGGGTTTTCTAGCAACTACAACATTTGGTAACACACCGGTATAATTTCAGCTTCTAATCCTTGATTAAATTCTTATGTGTAGGGGCTTGGTTCTTCAAGGAGTATTGATTAATCATGCAAATTAATTTGGTCTCCCCACTTTCCCCATGAATAGATACTATCCCATTTATGCCTTCTCGGTTGAACACAACATAAGATTGAACGATATCACAATGTTGTTGTGTTGGGAAGGCTAGTGTAGCTTGCGAGCTTAATATAAGAGTAATTTTTCATCTTCTATGTTGCTCCAATACTAGCAAGCCTGGAAAATACCTCGATGGAGTCACACAAGAACAAAAATATTTCAAAGAATGTTTGATGCCTAACCCTGATGATGGACTCACTTAAGAAGTCTGAAACGTTGGGTTATTAGAAAAACTCAGTAACAAGTTATTCCTATCTTCTAAATTTCAAAGAACGTTTGATGCCTACCCCTGATGATGGACTCACTTAAGAAGTCTGAAACATTGGGTTATTAAAAAAAAATAGTAACAGGTTATTCCTCTCTTCTAAACAAAAATATTTCTCCGCTGCTAGAAATCCTAGGCAGTACCCCGAAAAAGTTTCTTGCTTCACCTCTCTGCGTTGGAAGCTTTTCTCTTCTTTCACCTTTTATTTAATTATTTTTGATAGGACTATACATTGGAACTTACTAATTTTGACAGGTTGTAATATGGATCCTTACTTATTAAGATCAGAAGAGGTTATTCCTCTTTTAAGGGATTTGAAATATAACCGAAATTTTATGCTCATTTTAACTAGTTTCTCCTTTCCCTTCTCTACTCGATTGAGTCAACAAGTCGAAACACCATTCAATACAAGGTTGAGTGAAAAATGAAGGTCCTAATAAATATACTATATTCATAGTGTGTCCAAAGGTTTTCTATCTCGAGAAAATCATATTTTTCATTCAGACATCATTGAATTTAAGACATGTGAGCCCAAAATAGAGGAGAGGCAATAGATAATCCCAAAATTGGTTGTTGCCATGATTTCCATTTCAAAAAATTTCCATATTTTCTTTCAGGGTAATGGAGTATCTTCATGCAAAGTTTTATTCAACACAAAAAAGGAAAATACATGACACAACAAAAATGTGAAACCAAAGCACAAGAAAAAGAAGCTAAAGAAAACCTGATGCATGGTGGAGGTAAGAAAATATAAGAACTACTAGAAGAGTAAATGTATAATGAGGACAGGATGACTGCAAGACAGGGAAAACTAGGATGCAACTAATCCTACTCATAACCTAACTTCTAGAAGGCTGGGGTTACTCATAATGAAATCTATATTGAGACCATCATAGTTGTTTCCGACCTACATCCATAAAGATATGAACAATTAAAACAAATATAAAGTAATATGCAAGAGAAAATATGAGAGCTTGAATAATTTGCGCAAAAAAAGGAAGGTCTTTCCTATGCGCAAAAAGATGTGTCACAAACACTACTTTCATCCAATTCACATTCTTACCTTTTCGTTGAATAGAATATTTCAACAAACCTTGGGAGCTTATTGCGGTTGCACCTTCTTATGTGTCATCTTGCTTAGCAAAAATGAGAAAATTCTGAAACCTGTTATTTGTAATGGAGCTTGTTGAGTAATATTGCTCCAACCATTCATGTTAGATGATCCAAATATCATAGTTTAAAGCTAGGATAAAATATTTATTAAATTAGAATGTTTAAATTAATATTGGAGACACTTAGAAATAGAATATTGTTAAAAAAGATATGGCTCTAGAAAAGTGTTGTATCTTAGGCTATAATATAGGAAAAAGGTTACTAGATTTTTTAGGAGGATATTTATTGTAAATGGACACTTTTTTTTTAATACGTGGTCCATAATTAAAATAAGTTAGGACATGTAGCTTATAAATAGGTCATTTTCCTAATTGCAAGAGTGTTGGAGTCTACCGGTGTAAAATCTTGCAAATTTCTCATGTAATTTCTTTACCTATTAATAAAATTATGTGTGTGAGGACACTTTTGCCATTATTGTGGTATCATAGCTCCAGTAATGCAGAGGGGATTGTGAAAAGAAGATTCTAGCATTTCAGGCATTTGGAAAACTCCATCAATTTGTAAGAGATTAATCGGTATGCATAGTGTCCAGTTTTTTTTGAAGGGAAAATAAATTTTGTTGTTTTACTGATTATATATATATATTTAAACAATTTATTATTATTTTCAAACTACTGCCTTGCTGAGCATCTTGGAAGAAAATCCTGCTTGTGCATTCTTCATTCCTTTTACCAAGATATCTACTATTGCAACTCGGAAAATCCTTTGTCCTCTTTAGTAACTCCAACAACGTTGCCCAAATTTAATGTTTCCCCTCCTCTTGAACTGTGTGCAATGCGTAATCTAATTATTGTGCTTTGGAAATGAGTGATTCTCCCAAAGGCTCCCTCCAGCAATGCATAAATCCTACGTGATAAAAGTCTACACATTATTCCCTTCAATGCTGCATTATTTCCTTCCCCAAAGGAACAGGTAATACCCTCAATGCCATGCACACTGCCGTCAGGACTACTATGCGAACCTAAGCATCGAATCATTGTGGAGGGCCCTTAGCCAATCCATAGAAAGGAGATGGCTCAGGATGCATTATTTTAGACTAGTGCCCAACACTATTAGATTGTATTTCTCATCCACGACTCTCTAAGGAATTTTATCAACACAAATTGTAATATTTGTTCTGTGATAAAAAAAGGTACTCACGCAAATGGAAAAATTCCCAATTTCCCTTCTTAGTAGAAGAATTCCAAATTTTTGAAATAAAATGAAGAGTAGTGTTATTAAGAGTCCATTCACTTCCATATCCCTCAAGTCCTGATAAATGGGAGGCATAACCAAGAATTGGAGCACCTAAATTTTGATGTGCAAATAGTGTAAGCAAAAGCGAAGAGAAGACAACGAGTTGCGGTTGATATTTTCATCTTGTTATAGGAAAACAGTGTATCTCCTTATGTAAGATAATTTTATGAAAAAAATGCAGGGACCCTAAAAGGAACAACTGAACTTTGATCCATTGCAACTGCTGCATCTCTAGATATCACAATGAGTTCATCATAACTAAAAGCATAGTCTGGAAACTCATCCTTTTACGTTATCTAAATTTGTGCAGTAGATTCGGTTCTCATTTTTTGAAATGTTATTACTGCAGTTATAATCCTTCAACTCATTAATTAAAATCAACACAAGAATTTCTTTAATGCGACAACAATCCTCCACTCCACCGTCTTTAAAACTAAAGATTGAGCTCCAGTCTCACCATGTTGGAGAGATAAGTGTTATTTAAAAAAAAATTGTAAACTAAGTGGGGTAATTTTTGGGGTGATTATTAATGAAATTTGTAATTTGAGGAGTAATAAGATGTAATTGTAATTTTTAATGAAAAATAAGGTGTGGCAAGGTGTGAGGGGATGATTTTGAATTTTTAGAGTGGTAAAATTTTCCAACCTTTGAAGTACTAATGGGATTCTATTTTATTTCGAGAGATAAGAATGATTTTGTAACTCAAAGTACCTTTTTACTTTGAGGGGGGGTTAGAGTATTTTTTTTTAAGGAAAATTTGCAAGGGAATTGTAAACTGGTAAAATTTTGAAAGATTTCATTGTAAACTTTCAAGAGAATTTGACTAGAGCCAAGTGCAAATCTCAATCATGTTTTCCCCTCTTCCAACGACCATAAGAGGGTCAAGGCCAAGCCCTGATAGATCCTTTTCGCATGGCATGTTTCGTGTGATGAGTTGCAAATTTATTTTGGTGCACTACTTCAACACTACAATGTCGAAGTTAATTAATTTTTTCTTTGATTCTGATAAGTTAGAAGGGGTCAAATCTTACAATACATGGAAATGTCTAATTAAAAGCACTCTCACATATAATTAAATTTGGAATGAAATTTGTGATGGCAACATTAAGCATAATAAACCAACAGATGCAGCTTTACTTGCAAAATGGGAAGTCAAAACTGCCAAGGCACTAGATCTTATAAAGTCTTCAGTTAACAATGAGATGTATATTTATATTGAAAACACCTCAGATGCATGGACTGCTTTGCGTACTTTCAAATATCTCTTTGATACACAACCTGAATAAAAAAAAGGTTGGCATTCAATTGAAATTTCTCCAACAAAAATTTACTGAAGGTGGTGTTGTTCTTGAATACATTTCACGGCTTAAAAACATCAAGCACGAAACAATAAATGTTGTTTTTCAAGTTGTCGAAGAAAGTTTCCTAACGACAATTTTAATTGCTTCATTTCCATCTTCTTACACACATTTTTTGGTAACTTTGCAAGTCATCGGAAAATTAGAGAATATAAATTTTGATGAATTGAGTGATATGTTAGCCCAAAATGACAAAAATTTTGGGAAGAAGAAACAAATTCGGGAATATGTCTTCTCCATAGAGGCTAGAACAAGTAAATCCTCAACTGATAGTTCTATAAATCGAGGAAGATGAAATTTAAATTAAATTCAAGTAGGTCATAGTGTACAAGGTCGTGGTCGCAGTCAAAGAAGAAGAAAAAATTTCAACAGAGGCTATAGTTCAGGAAGGAGAAATTTTCAAGGCAGAGGGAACAATCAAGTAAGACGATATAATCAAGGGAGAGGACAAAGTCTAGGCAGAGGAAAAAATCTGAATAGGGGAAAAAATAGAGGCAGAGGACAGTATCAAGGTAGATGAAGATTTTTAAGTCAAATTATTTGCAGAAGATGTAATAAAGCTGGCCATTATGATCAGGATTGTAGAACTTATATTGATAAAATTCCTAAGTTTCATCAAAACACTGCAGAGTTTGAAAATGATCAAGATTATCATAATGGTTTAGAATATGTCTTCACAAATAAAGAGTCAACAACTTTACAGGCTTCAACCTTTCTTATAAGTGAATATGAATATGCATGGATTTTGGATACACAAGCAACTCAACACATGACTTTTCAACGTGATTTTTTTTGGAACTTCCAACAGTGTCATATAAATTCAATCTATCTTGTCGATAAAAAAAAACATACTCCTTATGGAAAATGTGTAGTTAAATCTTTTCTACCTGGAATTTGAGAAATAATGATTTGAAATGTATGGTATGTACCAATATTTAAGCAAAATTTTCTATCTTTATTTCTCGACAACAACACTTGGAAACTTGTTGATTGTCCTCAAAATATTAAACCTATCGGATGCAAGTGGGTTTATGGAATTAAGTACAGGAAAAATGGAGATATCGACAAGTAAAAATAAATACTTGTTGCTAAGGGTTTTGCGCAGTAGGAAGGTATTTATTATGAGGAAAAGTTTGCTCCTATGGCTAAACTAAACACCATCTGATTAACACTTGCATTAGTAGCCCAAAAAGGATGGAAATTTCATCAAATGGATGTTAAAATTTATTTCCTCAATGGATATTTACAGGAAGAAGTGTATATGAAACAACCACCAGGTTTTGAAATTGAAGGACGGGAACATAAAGTCTCCAAACTAGTAAAGGCTTTAAGGGATTAAAACAAGCTCCCCAAGCTTGGTATGCCAAAATGGATGAATACCTTTGGAAAGTTGGCTTTCAATGAAGTGAATCTGATGATACCTTGTATGTATGCCAAAAAGGTAAAAAATTGGTGATTCTGGTTATGTATGTAGATGATTTGATTATCACTGGCAATAATGATGATCACATTGCACAAGTGAAAAAGGAGTTACATGCAGGTTTTAAGATGACACTTTTGGGACTACTTCATTACTATCTTGGAGTTGAAGTATTCCAATGTCCACATCATATCTTCATTTCTCAGAGTAATTATGCAGTATAAGTTTTTTAGTGATTTGTAATGCAGGATTGCAAGCTTGTTCTTACCTCCATGGAACAAAACTTGAAACTTTCAAAATTTTAAGGAGGGGAAATGGTGGATAACACTACTTATCGAGAGTTGATTGGCAACCATATTTATTTGATAACTACTCGACCATATCTTTCTTATGTTGTCAGTATTATTTCATGATTTATGTACGAACCATGATACAACCACTCGAATGTAGCCAAAAGAGTTATTCATTATATACAAGGAAGAAAATATTTTGGTATTATTTACAAAAAGACTAAAAAATTTGTACTTGGTGGATTTTTTAGATGCCGACTTTTCTGGCAGTATTGATGATAGGGCATCAACTTCATGTTGTCTAATGAACATGGAGTTAGCTATAGTGTCTTGGAGTTGTAAGAAAAAAGCTACAATGACCACTTCTTTAGTAGAAGCAGAGTACATATCAACATGGGAAGCAACATGTGAGATTGTTTTCTTGCGTAGAGTTTTACAGGACTTGGGAATTCCTCCAGCAGAAGCTACATCGTTATTCATTGACAACCAATCAACAATAAATCTTGCCAAGAACCCAGTTTTTCATTCAAATACAAATCATGTGGACACCAAGTATCATCATATCAGATCACTCATTGTAAAGGATGTCATCAAGCAAGTTTATGTCCTTCAGAAGATTAGATGTCTGATATGTTCACCAAACCTCTTGGCAAGATAAAATTTACTATGTTCAGGGATGAAATTGGTATATGTTGTAATGTACCTTTGGATCATAAGGGGGAATGCTATATGATCCAAATATCATATTTTAAAGCTACGACACAATATTTATTAAATTAGATTATTTAAATTAATATTGGAGACACTTAGAAATAGAATATTGTTAAAAAAGATATGACTCTAGAAAAGTGTCGTATCTTAGGCTCTAATAAAGGAAAAAAGTTAGTAAATTTATTATGAGGATATTTATTGTAAATGGACACTTGTTTTTTTAATAAGTGGTCCATAACTAAAATAAGTTAGGACATGTAGCTTATAAATAGGTCATTTTCATAATTGCAAGAGTATTGGAGTCTGCAAGTGTAAAATCTTGCAAATTTCTCGTGTAATTTATTTCCTATTAATAAAATTATGTGTTTAAGGACACTTCTGCCATTAATTCAATGATTGGATCATAAAATTCATGATGATCCCCTTGAAAACCTCGAAACCTTCGAAAAGATAATTTTTTTCAATTAGAGGCCTGGGATTACAATGAGAATATTGTGGGGGAAAATAAATTTGATCATATTCCGTAGTCATGTTGAGGCAAAGAGGACCTAACACAACAATCAACGAAGGATGAAGTGCCTCAAATACTCAAAAAAAATTGAAATAATGTGATGTTGAATGAGGAAGGTCAAGTGCTATAAAACAATAGTCATTGGAAGTGGTGATGATAAAATGATAAAATGAATGAAAGTCATCAAGGACAGAATAGTGATAACATGATCTAATTAAGGCATGAGATTCCAAATTTGTAATAAATGAAGATCGATCAATTTTAACAATTAAACCAACTTCCCTTCAAGCAAAATGTGGCAAACCATTTTCTTGTAACTAGTGACAAACCATGAAAGCATCGTAATCATCAAAAAAATTTAAAAGGGATTCTAACACAAAAAATACAAGAGACCAGTCAGGACATGGTGAACGAAGAAAAACTCGATTCATGCGATATCTCGTTGAGTCATTATCACTCAAGAGGATTTATGGTGTGATGAAAGGACATATTTGCAATATAAAATTCACAAGAAGAAAAAGGAGCTCACTATTAAGATGAATTCAATAAGCATAATTCCTTCTGGAAAAGTTAGTCCTTTAAATGATAAACTTCACAATTCCATGAGTTTATGAGAGACACACATTCTAAACCCATGTTTGATGAAAAATATTTGCATGAAGATGAATATATGGAAAAATATTCTTGAACTATGCTAGGAGCAAAATCTTAAAAGTTTGGAATATTACATCCAAAATACCAAACATCTTCGAGAAAGAGATCTACATCAAGTGAAACCATTCAAAGAGAAGGATTGTGCGAGAGAAACCAAATTTGGCTTATTTTGGTGGGCTTACCAATGTCACAAGATCGTGACATAACCATCAACAGAAGTTGAAGTGCCTCGACTCCCTGGTAGGTCCTCGAAATTTATAGTATTATAAAATCACATATTGAAAATTGTACCAGACCATGCATGGTTTGAGGATAGTTTCTACCACTATTTTCAATACTACCACTCCTCACCAGATGAAAACCACCTATGTCACTAATTTTACCAGATTTTCCAACCTCAACGACTAGATTACTCAAGTCAAAGGGTTCTTCTGATCACAAATTAAAAAATGAATGAATGAGGGAAATTTCATGAGAAGGCTAATTTGAAGAGTTTTATTTATGCAAAACAAGAGGTGATGAGGGATGGGAAGAGTACATTATGATTTTTTTTTTTCATTTGCATGATGGATGATCTCACCACTTTGTGCCAAACAATAAGTGAACTCATGCAATGAAGAAGTTGGGGAGAATGGAGTATCTTGACCCCATGAACATGCATCAAAACAAGGGAGCACAAGGGATAGTGGGATGAAGAGGAAGTTTCAATAAGAGAATTTTATTTGTCCCAAACAAATTCCAGATATAAATATTTAAAATTTTCATGAGAAACGAAAATATAAGCTAATGCACTTCGACATTCATCATCATATAAATCAACAAATAGTATTCATAAGAATGATTGTTTCCCAAGACTATAAATTGATTGAAATGGATAATTTCATTTGACTCACTACCAAGATTAGTAGATTTAAAATCATCCAAGAATGGGAGTGCATCATCTTCACATGGAGTATTTTGGAAGATAGAAGAAAGATTGAAATAATATTCTCCTTCTTGCTCCCCTACATGTATAATATGACTTCCTTGTATCTGATTGCAATTTGAACTAGCACCATAAAAATCAAGAGAGTGCAGAACAGTAGCTGGTGGAAAATATTTCTCACATAGATCATGGTACAAAGATTCATGACCTGTAGATGATAGGGGATACTAGAGATCCAAATAAGATTCGAGACTAAAATTATGAACAATAACATCATCTTGTAGTATGGATGGGTTTGTCTTCACCGTAGGTTCCATGAGCCAATATGGAATTTCCTCCATTGAATCTGAATGGTGAAAAATGGAATAAGAATGAGAAGGTGGATTAGGAATTCGATTTGTAGATTTCGAAGCTTTAAAATCACTACAAGGAGGAAGCCGAAACGGGACTAGAGAAGGAGGAGGACAAGGACCAAATGGAATAATAGGTTCCTCCTCGGAAATTATAGGTGTCTCATGATTCACAAGAGTTGGTGCACTAAAAACATCAGGAGGTTTAGATTCAAAGTAGTTCTAAGAAATCCAAAATAGATGTTCAAACTTTTGCTCCCATAAATATTGATCCATATCTTCTTCAGGTAACTCATAAAATAAATGAATAAATCTATTAGAGAAATCCTAAAATTATTCATGAGGCTCCATCCTCATTTTATTGATTCTTTTGTGAACATATCCTTTATCATACCAATGAAAATCTTGATGAAAATCCTTACTAAAATGAGGAAGAGAATGAATGGAAGTAGATTGTAAGGTATCACACCAATTCTTAATACGACCTTTGAGAATGAGGGTGAATAGAAGACGCATAACATCTTCATCATTGATTTTGATAGTTTTACAAAACCCAAGAAAATCATTTATGTGTCTGGATAAAAATATACCACCCTCATCATTAAACATGAACTGAGACAAGGCATGAACAAGTTCCACCAGGATTAAATTTTTTTCAGGAGGAATATTTGAGAAACACTCTAGAATTATGATTTTGGAAAGATCTATTTATGATAGGATATTCAAAGTAGACTCAACGGGCTTAGATTTTCATATGGCACTCCTTCTAGCACCATTATTGATAGTGACATAAATTCGTCAACAAATGGGTCTACCTGATGGGAAGTCCCAATCATACCTCACACTGTTTGGAGTAGGAGCCCCTTTTGGAATATTAACCTAGTTTCTATGCATTATTTTATATATGGATTGCCTCTGACTGTCAAAAAGAGAGAGGAGTGCATATGCGCCTTTGAAAATAAAGGGGGGTGTGCCTAGTGAGTTTTTGATCGTATGTGTGTTAAACTCCTTCTACTATGGGGGAGAGAAAAGGGTGAGCCTCTAAGAGAGAGGTAATAGTACCACCCGAGAAGAGACACACACAAACAACATAATTAATACAACATCCAACAAAATAGCCCACAAGGGATGTGACGGTCATTAAAAAAAATGAATGAAAAAGGTTTGTCTAATATCGACCTGCGGAATAGTCCACAAGGATGGGACAACAATAACAACGATTCCATCACATTCTAAATAATAAAACTATTAAATAAAATAAATAGTTCAACTACCTTAGCACATGTGAAAGAAAACATGAAATACAAATATTCGTATAATAGTATTACAAACATTCATGGTTCATGCTTAAAGAATGTGTTGGCCCTAAAGGCTTATGTTATTAAGTAAATGTTCCAAGACACATGTATATAATGAAATTCACTAGCTCCAATATTGGAGTGTTTTTGCCACTCCTTGCTCCATAAAAGAACTAGCTTACCTCTCTAATTCTTTGTGGGGTGGAGCCATGGTGAAAACATCCTTTCCTTATATAATGAGGGTGCATATATAACCAAGTGGTGGTGCTTCCCCCTTGTGACTCTTTGACTACTTTCATGACTTTCAACTTAAAATATGACTCTCCATATTCATGTTTGTCCTTTGGACTCCCACTTTACAATACATTTTGAATATAATATACATGGTCCACAATGATGACGTGAGATATGACAACTCATGACACATCATGACATGACAATGTTGACATGAGCTTCTTGATAATGTGGAAATGTTAAGCCACTATTTTTGTTTTTTCTTTGATATCTTCTTGAGAACAGCTTGTCTTCCACCTCCTCATGGATTGGTGATAGGAAACCTTGGTGATCTTAAGTCTTAAGTTGTGGTCGTAAGTTGGTGTCCCTTTTCCTTTCTTTGATAGATGAGCTTTCATGTCCATCTTCAAATATGTATTTCTGCATCATTCCCTTAGGTATCTCCTCCCTCATCATCTTGTCATGGTGTGAGAGAGTATCTACATATGAAATTCACTCATGAAGAGATGATATTAGTCTCAAATCCGCTAGTCTAAGAGAGAGCATTTGGGTCCATAAACTAGGTCAGGATGGGGTGACAATTCATGAGAGAGGTCCTAGTGACTATGAAATTGTGCAGTTCAAGAATCTAAAGGTCAGGCTTAATCACTGAAATTGTGTAGTGCATAGCTCAAGCCAGACTAAGGGAAAAATATGCGCAGTGGAGACTAAGGGAAAAATCTTCGTAGTCCAGACTCGGGGGAATGTTTTGTAGTCCAAATTGAGGGAAAATTTGCACAATTTATAGAGGCAAATGATATTTGGAAAACACACAACTATGTAGTTCATATGCATGGGGAGAGAGTTTGATTCTTATGCTTGCACAGTGCGCAGTTTAGGTCATGCTGGGAGGAATGATTGCACAATATTGAAGTCCAAGACAAGGCCTTAAGCATAGGAACTGCGTAATAAAACAACCTTTAGAGGCAGGGACTACGCATTTCACAATGCCAAGAGGGAAGGTCACACCTTGAGGTCTATAACTGTGCAGTGCGTAGTCTAGAAAGGCTAGGTGAAGTCAATTTGTTGGTCGAAAAGCCTCTTCGGGAATGGTTAAGTGTCATATAAGTGAGAGTAGTGTGTGAGGTGAGAAAGTTTCGATTGTGATCTCATTTTTAGAATACTTGATGACACAATAACACAGATCACCTATGACACATAAAAAATGCATTTACCTTCATCTGGCAGCCTTATGACCATTTACGACAAGTGCGACACTTAAGATACATTTTGCAACGACCGTGACGACACTTGTGCGACAATGCTCAAAACTTTGTGAATGATTGTGATAGATATTTGAGTGGTTTGAATAACTCATACATAGAAAGATAGACCCTCGGTCTTAAGAATAAATTTTGGAGGTTGTTGTAGCAGATACAACAAATTCCAATGGTTACAATCTTTTGGGAGTAACAACTTTTGATTTCAAGATTTTTTATTGAATATTTTTTTGGAAGGAAAGGAAGTTGAATTAATGGGCATAGCATGGGAATCATGAAAGATAATAAGCTCCAATGACATGACAAAGTTTCCGAAGAAAGAAAAAAAAGATGTAATTTCAAAATTATGCTCTCTAGAGGTTCAAACATCAAAATCATCTACTTCTCTAGATCTAAAAAAAATATTGGACAATCATTCCAATTTATTTGAGACTCCCAAAGGCCTCCCACATATTCATGAGCATGACCATGCTATTCATTTGATTCGAGGAAGTGTTCCTCCAAACATCAAACCTTACATATATCCCTATGACAAAAAGAGTGAAATTGAATGTATAGTTGTAGAAACATTAGAGCTCGATATAAATTAACCTAGTCAAAGTTCTTTCTTTGCTCTAGTACTATTGGTGCATAAGAAGGATGGATCATGGCATATGTGTCTGGATTATAGGGAGCTCAACAAGATCACTATTAAAGAAAAATTTCCTATTCTTGTCATTGATGAATTGTTGGATGAATTACATGGAGATATTTACTTCACCAAGTTGGAGATATTCATTTAGGATATCATCAAATTAGAATGAAGACTGAAGAGATTCTAAAAACAACATTTAGAACTCATAAGTGTAATTATGAATTTTTGGTCATTCCTTTTGGCCTTACTAATGCACCTTCCACATTTGAATATTTCCCTCACAAAAAAAATTATTGTGGAGTGCGATTCCTCCAAAAATAGAATTGGTGTTATTTTAATGCAAGAAGGAAGACCCGTTGCTTTTGAAACTTGTCCAATCAAAAGGAAGTATTTACAAAAACCTATTTATGAGAAGGAAATGTTGGAAATTATACATGCACTAAAGCAATAACAACCTTTCCTAATGGGAAAACACTTCAAGGTAAAAATAAATCATGATAATCTTATATACTTTTTGGATAAAATATTATATTCAAAAGAGCACAAAAATGGGTGAGAACGATGTTGGGTTATGACTTTGAAATCATCTACAAAAAAGGGGAAATTTTTTTGTTGAAGATGAATCCAAAGAACGCATGAGGATGTGGAAGACTTTCTTTTTTACATTTATATTATCCAACCTCATTGGATAATCAAAGTAAGGTATGAATGGAAGAATGACGAAGATGTGTGAACGCTAATTAAAAAATTGCATCAAGATCCCAGCACATATGATATATTTATATGGAAAAATGATTCATTATGGTACAAAGATCATTTATTTCTTTGTAAAAATTCCCAACTAAAGCAAAATATTTTTCTAGAGTTGCACACCTCCCCCTTAGGAGGGAACTCAAGATTTTTAAAAACATGCCACATATTTAAGATGGATTTTTTGGGGATGGCCTTAAATTTGATATTTAGAGTTTTGTGGCAGAATGTTTGGTTTTACAAAAAACTAAGTTGAGAAAATTAAGACTCCGGTTCTATTACAACTTTTAGCCATTCCAAGTCACCACTGGGAGGAGGTCTCAATAGATTTTATCATAGGTTTACACAAGTGTGAAGGAAAGAGTGTCATCATGGTGGTAGTTGATAGACTTACCAAACATGCAATTTTTTTTTGCATTATCTCATCCTTTTAATACCAATACAATTGCTACTGCATTTATGGAAATAACTCAAAAGCTACATGGAAACCCAAATATTATTGTAAGTGAAAAAGATCCCATTTTCACTGGAAATTTTTAGACAAAATTATTTTCTTGTCTTGGTACTCAATTATATCGTAGCTCATCTTATCATTCTCAATCTGAAGGGAAAACTGAGAAAGTAAACAAATGTTTGGAAGGATATCTTTGCTGCTTTGTATCTAATAAAAAAATAATATGGGGCAAGTGGTTACCTGTAGCTGAATGGTGGGATAACACTTCCTTCCCTACTGCAACAAAAATGGCCCCATTTATCGCACTTTATGGATATCATCCACCATCCATCACATCATATTTAAGTGAAAATTCTAAGGTTTAAGTAGTGGAAGATCATATCGAGCATCAAAAACAAATTCTCCAACTCTTAAAGGATAACCTCACTCTGGTGCCTAATCAAATGAAATAACAAGAAAATAAACATCGTAGTGAAAGAAGTTTCGATGTATATTACTAGGTATTTTTGTGGCTACAACCACACAAAGAAATATCCCTCAAGAAACCGAAGAAGGGTAATAAATCATCACCTAAGTACTATGGTCCTTATAAGTTGTTGTAAAATATTGGTACTATGGCATATAAATTGGATCTTCCTACATCTTCGCGATTACACAACACCCATATTTCCATGTTTCATGCTTAAAGAAGGTAATTGGTGAAAAGCTTCTAGTTCAAACAGTGTTGCCAGAACTTGACGAAGAAGGAAAATTTATATTTGAGCCTGAAGAAATAATGGAAACAAGAACCCAACAACTACAGTATCCATTAATTTTAGTGTATCTCATTAAGTGGAAGAACTTAGCTGCTGGAGATTCCACATGAGATGATGAGAATTTTATACATAAACATCCGGAACTACTCAAGCGTTGAGGACAATAGTTTTTTTGAAAGAGAGGGGCATGTTAGGTCCCTATAATACTACATTATCCCCCTTACTGTTATTGTTAGTGTAGTCCCCTATTGTTATTATTGTGCCCCATAGAAGTCCACTATTATTGTTGTTGTGTCCTTACATTATTATTGTTATGTAGGCTCTGATTATATTGTGACCCCTTAGACTCCTACATATACCAAGGAGGTATTATCATTTGTATCATCCAATAATTGTTCATTTATGGAGTGTAAAGGAGGTTCCCCCCTCAAAGAGGATAATTTTTAAGTCGTTGATTTATCTATTCTTCTAGTTTGTGAGTTGGTTGCATAACACCATGGCTAAAAGAAAGACCTCTAAATAGAGAAGATAGTGAGGCTTCACAACCAATAATTCACTGTTTTTCATTGCTTGATTTACATTGATGGAGAATAAGAAGCTAGGGATATATCCTTCTACTTTAAAAATGAGTTAACGTGTTACCTAAAAACTCTAATAGTTTTTTATGAGTAAATAGAGCAAGTAGCTTCCATATTTTTTCATGTCACATATTCAAAGTTATAAGAGTGCCTCTTACCTCGAATTCGATTTTTTTTTGTTTTTTTTAAGAAGTATATATTGTTTTTTTTTCAATATGACTATTTAGTCACTTCTCTCGAACATACTTGGAAAAAATTTATGAAAGCTATATCAAATTTTGAAAAGACTACAAATATTATGGATAGATATAAATTGAATTAATATATTATGAATATTGATATTACCAAGAAATTATCAAATAAATGGTTATTTTAATAAAAAATATTTCTTTATACACTTAGAGAATGTCTTTTTAAATATGTTTATATATATAGAAAAAAACATTTCCAAAAACTTATACATATTTATATATCAATTAATTTTAAAAAGGAAATAAAATTATCAACCAAAACCTAAAGATTTACAAACATGTGAAAAACAACTAGAACAACCACAATGGAATAATGGAAAGTATTGTCAGTGGGGTCTTGGTTAAACGGTGATGACATATACTGTTATAATACTCATAAAAGGTTCAACTCCCTTCCCCTATGAGGGTGATGTATCTTGACATGTTGATAAAGAGAAAGTAAAAGAAAAAAAAATGAAAGATACTAACAAATTTAAAAAAATAATAATAAAAAGTAATAAAATACTGAAAATCTAGATTACATTTATAAATAACAATACTCATGAATGTAAATATGTATAGTTCGAGGAACCAATTAGTTAAAATATAGAATATAGAATATAGAATATAGTTAAAATGTATTTATAAATATTATATTATATTATATTAGGTAAATAAAAAAAGTTATATAAAATTTAAAGTTTTATGTTGGAAATATATTTCTTGTAGATTCATTTCAAACAGAGTTTTATTTATGAGATTTGATTATAATAAAAAAAATTAACATAAGTTGATATGGTGCCTACTATAAATTCAAGCAGTAAATTAGCAACAAAATAGATAATGAATGATAGTTAAAGGCGTTGCAAAACGGATAATGCACAAAATTATACTTATGAGATTTGATAGGAACGAAAAAAATTAATATAAGTCGATATGGTGTCTACTAAAAATGCAAGCAGTAAATTAACCACAAAATACAGAATGAATGATAGTTGAAGGCGTTGCAAAATAGATAATGCATGTATGGTGTGCAGTTGATGAATACTCAACAATTAGGAGAATTCTATACTAAAATCTTCCTGTAAAAGTCAGGAAATATAATACTATATGCAACAAACATGGCCCGACATAGTTGAAACCGTTCAAAATATGGAATGACAGATTCTCTCCAAATATCATCTCCTTTACAACAGGGATAGGGATAGATATGATGAATTAGAATAACAGTGTAACTTTGAATATAATATCATTAACCACAAATGGTTGATGAAGTTGGCCCAAAACATAATATACTCAAACAACATTATTTGTAATAATTAATAACTAGTATTGTATAGTAGTATTTTGTTTTTGTTTTTGTTTTTTTGGGTCATGTTGGTAAAATATATATGCATAAATAAACAATATATTAATATCTAATAAGATAAACTACAATGCTTTGATAAATATTTTTGTAATGACCTAATATTAATGAATATTGTTGTACCTGTTTTGAACCTCGTAAAAACTTAAGCCAATATACATATAGATTGATCTGAGATTGGTAACTTCACCCTAACAAACTGCAACCTGCTGAGAGTGGGAGGACCTCTAGAAAAAAAAGAAAATTCCATAGTGCAACTTATGATACATATGAACCTTCAATACATGAAACCTAGAAACCTAATATGGATATATCATGAGAGAGGTTGTGTAGAAGAATGATATGCAAGAGAATGCATGACTTGTACCTGAGTTCTTAGAGAAACAATATAATCTGCTGTTTCTCTTAAGAAACAAGCTGAGCTTTTCATTGATTCCCCACCAGGAATGACTCTCTTGAGTTCTAATAATTTTCTCCCATTCACAATACTCTTGAATGCAACTTTACAAGGACAACTCCCAACAGAATTATAGACTGAATGCTTCCTGTGTATGCTTCTATGAATAATGTTCCGGCTCAGGATCCTGGGAGTGTATATGTACTTTTTCATTCTGCTAGCGAGCCCATGAGAACAGAGACGTGGATGCTTAGAATAATAAGCATTTGATATCTTAACTCTCATTAAGTCATTGAATCTTTTCTTTCCCACAATCTCCCTGACAAGGCGCTTGTCTGTCTTATGTTGTGAAATATAATTTGTTATGACAGCATGGCTCCAAGCAGTAGGATGAGATGTCAACGCCAGAGATAAGTCTGCTGCAAGCTTTATTCTTCTCATTCGTTTCACTGTGGTCAATTGCTCCTCCTTATATCTGCCCAGTCCATCGATTATGCAAAGGGCTCTGAGAAGCTTACCTCTGTATACCCTTCTGAAAGCGCTTGTCATGAATTTTGAGATATTCAAATCTGATGAACACAGCATATATATACACTTTTTATATGTTTAGGTCAGCTATATACCGCTTGATGTTACCTCACCGTGAAGCATAAAAAAACAGAACGGGAAGTACTATTGCAGTGTTACAACGTATGAAGATTTGGTGGCAGTGATCTGGCAGTGCAGTGTTAAAACGTTGAGATGTTTGGCTGCAGAGAAGCAACAGCGCAATGTCATAAAACTGAAAAAGTAAAGAAAAATATATCTATCTGAATTCATTCATAAAGCTCGCAATGTCATAAAACTGAAAAAATAAAGTAAAATATATCTATCTGAACTCATTCATCAAGCTCATGCACATATGTACCCATCAAAAACAGAAGAAATTATGCAACTGCTTATAATTTTACTCTGCCAATGGAGATAATTGATGAACTCTCTGAGTCTCTGGTTATTAGCGATACAAAGTACAGTGGAAGTTTTGGGAGTTTTGACTTCCGAGACATGGAAAGCATCCAAAGTGAAGCACATGAAAAGAATCATATTGAAAGCAATATAACACAGTTGGGAAAGCGGGAAAAATCAATATCGGCTAATGGCTAGTGGACTGTTGTACAAACATACCACATGATTGCACATGCAGCCATGGCCCAAATTGCTCTTTTATCTCTCCATCAACTTTTCTATTTTGTTGTTATTTGTTAATGTCATGTCTATTGCTTTTTAACTTTCAAAATCAAATCAAGCTCTTGGATCTTCAATCTGAATTATTAGGGTTTCTGTGCTTATATCACGATCAACATCTCTATCTTCTTGTTATTATTGATTATTAGGGTCGCTGTATTTATATCACAAGGAAACTGTCTATCTTTATGCTATTAATAATGTCATGCTTGTATCACGATTAGATTTTGGGATTATTGGTTAAAATTTGCTAGATCAATGATTTAATAAAAATACATGGTGAGACATAGCGAATTAATTTTAATGATATAATAAATCATTACTAATCATCAATATTTAAACAGCATAAATCAAATTATTAAGAAAATTATTAAATGTATTAATCTTCTTAGAATAAGGAGTCTTCAATTAGGAAATTATATTAATTAAAAAGAAATCTTTTTATTTCATATTGTTTATACCAAAATATACAAAGTGTACACCAATAGTGACATTGGGTCTCCATCTAAGGAAGATGATGGAATAAAGGAAGATATGTCAAATAACTTTCTTTTAAAGCAATTTTAGATATACGTTTTTTTTTGTTTAAGTTTTTAATTATTGTTTTGTTATTAACCAATTGGTTTACTTATTGGTTCACTTATAATAGTGGAGTGATGATTAGAGTAACTAAGATGTCCATGCCAAACATAATTTTGTAAAAGGCTTCAAATTTATCATTGAATATGTATATCATCTACTTGAGGTCATGTCTTCATACCATTTTAAAGATATCACTTGAGCCGCCATAGTCCTCATTACCCAATAAATTTCCACAAGATAGAGGTACTTGGTCTCCATGGTCCTTGGGTTTCCTAGGCCACAGACCCAACCTTGCACCTCAAAGTGATAGGTTGATCCTCCACAATTTTCTCTCCTCCATCTCGTCTATTCTAGCTTTAGCCATTGCATGGCACCATGAAGGAATACACTCTAAGGAATGGTTGCTTCCTTCTCCACCCTCAGCACTTGTAGTGAGCTCATAGCTCTTGGTCTTACTTGTGGTCTGATTTGGCTATGGCTGGTATATATTCTAGTGCCAAGGCCTCTTGATGGTGCCATGGTGATGATTTCTAGATAGAAAATTGTTATATGTCCTTCTAACACTAGTTGCAAGTTGTAGGTTGGACCAAAGTTACTTGTTTATGGTTCTTTGTAGTTAATTATCTTGATTGTTTCACTACCCCTATGTCTAAATACCTCCTTACAATAGCAATAAATCTAAGGCCAATGGAATCAGTGATAAAAAGGGAGTTGGATCGAGTTGGAAACATAGTGAGTTTATCTCTCTTAGATTTAATCTAGTAAGAGATATGCTAGGAAAAGCGCTAGGATCACCATTGTGGGATTCCTCTTCAACCCTTCCTTCTTGTGCAATATTCTAGTTCTTTCCCCTTAGAGCTTAAGGTCACCCATATAAAGTTCAAAAGGTTACCTAATTTCATTGGCTTGCCATCAATCTCATTGCATCTATCTTGGTGTTACATGCAGCCATCATCTATTTTTATCTATCATCGCAACTAAGGATGGTGTCCTTTAATTTTTTAGGCCATTCACCTACTTTTGAATGCAACCCACTTGCTCGGATCATAATTGTCTATCATCATTACTAAAAATGAGTGAAAAAGAGTTGTATTGGCCCCTCCTCTTTCCATAATTATCTAATCTTCATTTTTTCGTGAGTCCTTTCCTCATGCCTTGACACACAAATGTTGTGAACCCCTATATGTGCATGGCTCGAGTATTAGTGTCATATTGTGTAAGATCAACCAGCCCATTAGGGTCTTAAATTTTGAAACTATTATTGTGGCATTAACACAAATCACTCATCATAAAATATGGAATTTTTATGTAAAATTATATTTATAACCTATATTTTAAATTATTTTTAATTTTAGAATGTTTAGAATTTATTGATTTTAAAAATAAAACAATTAAACAATATATTTTGTTGTTTAGTGTAAACATTTAAAGCCCAACTTAATGTGAGAGATGTTGTAATGTCTATAAAATGAAGTGTTAAATTGAATAATAATAATAATAAAGCATAATGAACTGAATTAAAAAAAATGAAAATAATGAATGAATTTATTTCAATTTGTTATATTGTAAGTTTTTTTAAATTTTCCAACAAAATAATCATAATATACATATCACATTAAAAATAATAATTCATATTTACATATAATTAATAAACAAATAAAACTCAATAAATTTAATTAATAAATGATATAACCATAGATACAAATATTTTTAAATATAACTATATATATAAAACGCTAATCATTATATTTCATAATTTCATATTTAAATATAATTAATAAATATATAAGAATTCTATATATATCATCAATACTTTGCATATTATATCAAAAATTGAATTAAAAAAATATAAAAAAATATTTAACAATATTTTTATACACAAAATTTATGAGTAAAAAAAATATTACATTAGAGATTTACCCTCTTATTACTTAATAAACCTAAAATTAAGATACATCTATAATAATAAATAAAAAAAATTACTTTATTAAAATATAAATTTTTTTACTTCAAAAATATAATAAAAAATGTAAAAACAACTATCATACCAAGGCCTACCTACCCACTACCTAAGATTGGAATAGATATTTTACGCATTCCTACAAAACCAATATATTATCCCTTTTTTAGACTTTCATGGCAAAATTTAAACAAAACAAAGTGTGTACATACAATTATCTTAGGTTTAGCATATTCTGTACATATAATTGTTTTAGGTTTAACACATTAAGAGACAAAGTGCCCTTCCACATGATAATTATTTTATAGATTGTGAGCTTATTTATTTAGATAACGAGTTGGCAAAATCATTCAATTCCCTCTAAACATCTAAACATAAGAAGAATCCCTTACTATCTGGCCTATACCAAAATTGAGAAGTCGAACCTTCAACTTTTCCTTTCGTAAGTAGAACAAAATGACTGAAAATTTCACCGTGTTTTTTTTTTTAAATATAATTAGAACCAAATATTGAATATATAAATATAAGATATATATAATCATATTATTATTATTATTAATTATAAAAAAATTAATATATAAATTAACATATATATATAAGTAAGTAGATATATAACAATAAAAACGTAGTAAAATAAAGTAATAATATGTAATAAGAAAACAAAGTAAAGTAATAATACGTAATACGAGTTCAATGTTATAATTAAAAACTAAATATACATTTGTGATGACTTTTAGTTAGTTAAATTGAATATATATTTTAAGATACAAGAAGATTTAATGTTTTTTAGTTTTTGGTAATTCTGGAGTTAAAGTGGATTTAGATTGTTCATTTAAGTTGTTGTAATTACTATTTTAAATAGGTTATATTTTACATGAATATTTTCAGAAATATCATAAGATCTCATAAATTTCGAGCTCAAAAACTACTAGAAATTTGATCAAGTTGTTTACCTTAACTACCCAACAAGAATTTATTAAAAAAATAAAAACATAATTTTTTTTATTTTAATATAGGGTCATTTTTATTTGTTTATTTCAATTTATCTTCACTATCCAACAAAAATTGATAAAAAATTAATAACTTAGGATTTTTATTTTAAGTTTGGGTTATTAATATTCTATTATATTTTAAACAAGTCAAAATGTTTACATGACATGCCATTACAACATCTCTTGCATATTGGACTAGAGAGTATCTCTAGGAGCTATATATCTCAACCCCCTATATATAATCACTACTAAATTATTTTGTAGATATTTCATGTAAGTTAAATATTATGTGTATTGCTAAGTTTGGCATTATGGGGAAGTATTAGTTGTGTTTTCTAGAAAAATTCCATGGATCAAGGGGTGGTGGGTTTTACAAAAAAGAAGTCAAACCATCCATAGATAAAGAGGAAATATTAGTGGAAATGGTCCTTTTTTCCATGAACATAGACATCTCATACACCAATTTGATGTCTAATTTGAAAATAAATTTAATAATAAAAATAAATATATTAAATCAATCAATTAAAATCATATCATCAGAAAAAACATAATAAAAATATGTACCTATTAAAAATTTAACAAAAACATTTAGATAATAACAAAATATAATCATAACCTTAAAAAATAATAATAATAAGTACATTAAACCAATCAATCAAACTCCAATATATATCTATTAAAAATCAAATAAAATCAATCACTTTTTTATCACTTAATTGTAAGACAACACATGTTCAATTGTTCTTAGTATATGTCAATGTCACAATGAGCTTATAAAATCTATCATGGGCTGAGAGGGATCAAATTCATTGAGGTGCAAACCTTTTTTGCATGATAGATCCGGTGTTAGGATCTAAGATGGTTCCACTTGAGGGAAACAATGCCACATTTTTAGATTATCATTATTATGTATATTTTTGAGATAAAATTCAAAATTCAAAATTCACATTATGTTTTATTTCCTTGCCATGACCATATCAATCTCTTTTTTACTTTCGCATGCGTTTCTTTCCTTGGCTTGACCATATCATTTTCTTCTTTATTTTGGTATGTGTTTCTTTCCTTGAATGGTTTGTATGTCCGTGTTTGGATAATTGAGAGGTTTGTGTGTTTATGTGTTTGTATTTGAATGGTAATGTTTGTGAATGTTAGAGTTGTTGTGTTATATTTGCATATGTGTATGTAATTTTTTACTAGTAATTAGTTGGTGATGAAGAAGGGAGACAATCTTGTCAATATTTGCACGAGGATTGATATTGTACATCTATTTTATTTAATTTTAGGTATCACAAATTTTGACAACTAATTAATTTTGAATAGTGTTCCTCCAAATATTACAAAATATACATTAAAGAATAGTTTTAATAATTTAGTGCATCCAGATTGAGATTCCTCTTGAAATAATTTATTTTTTTGTTTACGTTTGAAATAATTTATTTCCTTCAAGACTATTTTGATTTTTTTATTTTTTATCTATAGTCTATTTTGCAAAGTCAAGAAATAAGCTATTTTCCTTTTTAAATGAGTGGCTAGATTTATAAAATCTTTACATTAAAACATTGTTACAGATCAAATGGGAACCATTACCTCAAAATGAGAACTCTAGCAAAAAAAAACTCAAACAACATGAAAAAACAACCCAAAAACAAAAAATGTGTCTTCTAGGGTCGAATTTCAATATTTTTTTAAATTATACTAAAAACTAGTTTTTTTCTTGAAAAAAGGATTGAAAAAACACCCTTGAAATAAAAATTGTTTATGGTGGAATAATTTCCTCATTTTTTTTTGTACAAAAACACCTTGAAAACAAAAAGTGTTGATGTTGGAATAATGTATTTTCTTTTTGGGGTAAATTGTCAAGATTTTTTAATAATGACATTAAAGATAAAATATCACGACTCTGAAAAAGCTTAAAGTTTCAACGATAAACATGGCATTAAAGATCAAATATCAAGTCTTAAAATTCCAACATTTTTTACACATGGTTTTAAGATAATATATTATTGTGACTTTGAAAAGCTTTAAAAATCCAAAGATGACATTAAAGATAAAATATCACGTTTATGAAAATAAAATTGCAATTATTTTTAAGAATGGTATTAAAAATAAAATATTACTTGTAAATAATAGCAATAATAATAATAAAATTATAAAAAAAAACAAAAATAAAAGAAAAATAAAGAAATAAAAAAAACACAGAATTTAAAGAAAAGTAAAATAAAAATTAACACAAAACAAAAAAACCCATTTTTTTTTTTTTTTAAATTATAAAAAATAATAATAGTAATAAACAACATAATTAAAAAAAATGATGAAACAAAATAATTAAAATTAAAAAAATAAAATGAATTAAAATTCAAATAAAAAATAAAAAATATTAAAATAAAAATAATTTAAATTTACAAATTTAAATTAATAACAAAATTAATTTAAAAGAAAAAATAAAAATAATAAATATCTAAATTAAAAAAAAATTAAAACGCAACTATAAATAGTAATTTACATTAGAAATATATATATATATATATATATATATATATATGAAAAAAAAAAAACTAAAATAATTTTTTTTTAATTTGAAAAATACTTTACAAAAACAAAAAGTAAGAAAGAAAATTAATAAACAAAAACATTTTTAAATATATATATATAAAAAAAAAACTAAAAATTAAAAAATATAAAATAAACTTGAGAAAAACCAAACAAATAAAAAAAATAAAAAAATATTTTAAAAAAATATAAATTTTTTAAAAGAAATTAAACAATTAAAAAACAAAATTAAAATATTAAGAATTAAGAATTAAAAAAAAAATTGAAAAAGAAATAAAAATAAAAATAAAAATAATTATAAACATAAAAAATAAAAAATAAAATCTCTTTACCATGGCAGTCCGTCGCGTCGCGGCCCGAGGATGGTTGGGCTCGATTCTGGGAATCAACCCCTACCACTGTGGGGGCTGCGGTGCTTGACTAATGGGCGAGGAGAGAGCTACCAGATCTTCCACTACACGTCGACCGAGCCCCCCGGCTGGAGGGCAGCAAAGGTCGAACCTTGTCGTCCTGGGGCCGTCTGGCTCGGTCGACGGCAGCAGAAGCAGTGGCAGCTCTCCCACTACTCGTCGATCGAGCCTCGCAGCCCCCGGGGCAGCAGTAAAAAATTTTTTTTAAGTTTTTTTGTTAATATTTTTTTTATTAATATTTTTTATTAATATTTTTGAATTAATTTTTTATTAATTTTTTTAATTAAATTTTTTAATTTTTAATTTTCAAATTTTTTAAATTTTTTAAATTTAATTTATATTTTTAAATTATTTTCTTTTATTTTTTTTGAAATTTTAATTTAAAAAAAATTGTGTTTTTATTATTATGTATTTTATTTTTTAATTAAAAAAAAAGAATTTTGTTTTTCTTTTCTATTCTTTGAATATATATATATATATATATATATATATATATATATATATATATATATATATATATATATATATATATATATATTATAATTTAATTTTTCTTTTTAAATTTTAGCTTTTTTTTATTTTTTTAATTTCAACTTTTTATTGTTTTAAAATTTTTGTTTTAATGTTATTTTTTTTTTTAGATTATTGATTTTTACTTAATTTGTATTTTTGTGTTTTTTATATTTTTATTATTTTTAAATTTTAAATTTTAATTATTTTTATTTATAATTTTCTTAATTATGGTGTTTTTTTTAAACTAATTTTTTTCGTTAATTTTTATTTATTTTTCTTTAAATTATGAGTATTTTAATTTTTCCCATTTTTTATATTTATTTCTTTGTTTTTTTTTGCTTTTGATATATATATATATATATATATATATATATATATATATATATATATATATATATATATATATATATATATATATATATATATATATATATATATATATATATATATATATATATATAAAAGTTATTTCTGTATTTTTTTACACTTTTATTAGTTTTTTTTCATGTCTTTTATATTTGATTTTTTTGTCAAGTTTTTTATTTTATTTTCATGTTTTATTATCAACATGAAAATCACTACTCTAAACAAAAAGGATTGATATTGCATCAACACTTTTCAAAATTAGCATGAAAATCACTAACATTTTAGAACAAATGTTCACACTTGATAAATAAAAATATTTAAAGTGCTAAAAAACTCAACATTTTTCTAAATCTACGTGACATTTAAAAAAAAATCATAGAAAATTTAAACTTCCAAAAATATGCTAAAATAAAGCAAGTTATTCTATATCGCCACTTCTCAAAATCGACATGAAAATCATGATTTAAAAAAAAAAAAATACGATAAGAAAATTTAAAGTGCCAAAACTATGCTAAAAAAGGTGGTTCTGCTTCACCACTTTTGAAAACCAAGTGCTTTTTTCTCTACCTCAAAGAAACAGGTACCAGGTAATTTTCTTGTTTGATCGATAACTACGTTTTACTTGTTTCTCCAAACAATTATCACATCTCCTTCAAAAATATTTTGATTTGTTTTGATGTTTATAAATATACATTTTCCTCTTATAAATATTTTGAATACATTGGTGTATGCAATTGTACTCTATTAGTAATTTTAAATATATGTAATTTTGAATATATTTTGAATATATGTAATCATTTATGAGTAATTAGTTGGTGATGAAGAAGGGAGACAATCTTGTGAAAGATTAATTTTTAGTTCGCAAGAGGATTGATTATGCACATCTTTTTCATTTTAATTTTAGATATCAAAAATTTTGAAACCTAATTATTTCTTAGTAGTGTCCCTCTACGTGTTACTAAATATATCTTGATTTTTTTCTTAATAATCTACAACCTCAAAATTAACATCTAATGCATCTAATGAAAACAATTAGAAAGCAACCTCTACACTGAAATTAATGCATCTAATGCAAAAAATCAAATGAGATTAGAAATCAACATCTACAGTGAAATCCATGCATCTAGTGCAAGCAATCAAATAGGATTAGAAATCCACATCTCCACTGAAATCCATGCAACTAGTGCAAGAAATGAAATATGATTAGAAATCCACATCTACATGAAATCAATTCATCTAGTGCAAGCAATTAGATATAATTATAAACCAACATCTACAATGAAATCGATGCATCCAGTGCAAGAAATCAGGTATGATTAGAAATCACCATCTACGCTTAAATCAATGTATCTAGTGAAATAAATATTCGTCCCTCTCTCCCCCAACCATCTAATCTTGAAAAATGTTTTTACTAATTTATAGTCTCAATATTAAAAAAATCTAAGCCATCTAATGCAAGCAATCAAATAGGATTAGAAAACAACATCTACATTGAAATAAATACATATAATGAAAGCAATCAAATAATATTAGAATCCAACA
The DNA here is from genome assembly GCA_034641835.2 of Pinus albicaulis. Lineage (NCBI taxonomy): Eukaryota > Viridiplantae > Streptophyta > Pinopsida > Pinales > Pinaceae > Pinus > Pinus albicaulis. Next base: position 183,274,172 of record CM076578.1, read on the forward strand.
TCTACACTGAAATTAATACATCTAATGTAAGAAATCAAATATAATCAGAAATCAACATCTATACTAAAATCAATGCATCCAGTGCAAGAAAACAAATAAGATTACAAATCATCATCTACACTAAATTAATGCATCTAGAGAAAGCTGTCAAATAAGGTTAGAAACGAACATCTAAACTAAAATCAATGCATCTAGTGCAAGGAATCAAATACAATTAGAAATCAACGTCTACAATTAAATCCATGCATCTAGTGCAAGCAATCAAATAGGATTAGAAACCATCATCTACACTGAAATCAATGCCTATCATACAAGAAATATTCTTCCCTCTCTCCCCCCTCAATCTATATCAATATATCCCTCCATCTATCCTTCTTTGTCCCTCTATATCATCCCCCAAAACACACACACACACACACACACACACTCCATATCTATCTATCTCTCCCACCATCTCTCTATCTCTCTCTTCTTCCCTCTCTTCACCTCCCATATATATCTCTATGTCCATCTTCCTTTCCTTTATCTCTCTATATCACCCTCAAAACATACAACTTTTTATCCATATCTATATATCTCTCCCTCCCTCTTCCTCTCCCTCTCTCCTCCCCTTCACTATCTCCCCCATCCCCCGTCTACCTCTCTTCCATCCCGCTCTCCTCTCTCCATCTCTCTATAACCCCCTTATCACTCCTAATCTGTCTCTCCACCTTTCTCTCTATATGCATTTCTTCTTACTACCCATTGTCTTTCCCTACAATTCCATCTCTCTATCCCTACCTCTCTCCTCTTTCTCGTGTTCTCTCTCTCTCTCTCCCTTTCTGTCTCACCTCCCTCTCTCTTCACTCTCCATCCTTGTCACTATCTCCCTCCCTCTCTCTTCTATCCTTCTCTTCCCATTTCCTTCCATGTCTCCTTCTTTGTCTCTCTATCTCACACCAAAACATACACACTCTCTCTCAATCTCTCCCTTGTCTCTCTCTCTCTCTCTCTCTCTCTCTCTCTCTCTCTCTCTCTCTCTCTTATCCATTCTCTCTATATGCCTTTCTTCTTCATTTTATCTACATATCTCCCTTTTCACTCCCTCATCTCTCAACATATATCACTTTATCTCTTTCATCTTCCCTCCACATGCACACACACGTATATATCATGATATATTAGTATATATTATAAAATAACTAAATTTAATATTGTATTCATCCATATTTTATAAATTTAAGAATATTAATATTATATTTAATAATGTTTTTATGGCATGATAACTAGAATTATAATAAAACTACATCAAATTAATATTTTCCAATATCATAATTTTTACATGGAAATATTTATGTCTTTAAAGGCTTTAATATATCCACAGGAAATGATTTTTCCCTTTAAATATTCATTTCACAAATATTTAATAAAAAAAAATATAAAAATATATATTGGAGTAGGGATTCTTTGTGTCATAACCTTTTTCCTTTGATTTAAGGTATGCTATTAGCTTTAGTAAATCTTGTTAATGTGGTAAAAATTGTTGTTAAAGGTAAATTCATGTATATGATAAAGAAACTATTAAATGCATAAGACACTTTATTATCTACTCAAATTATATATGATAATACATAATTATATTTTTAATAACTAATCCATTAATAATATTAAAATGGTATATACAATTTAAGATTCAAGCTAATGTTTTGGCCACTTTTCATAAAAAAATAACATTAGCTGATATTAGTAAAAAAACAATTATTATTTTTTGGGGACGTGATATACTTACACATCGGGGTCATACTGGGCTTTAGAATGTGCCTCTAGGCATAATAATAAATTATTAATGAATCACATAATTATAAAATTAAGATGTTGTTATCCTTAGGATAATGATTAATATTCCCATTATTTTGGCATTTTTTTATTATGTTAGTTGTTTTTTAATTTTTTTTAATTTTTTTAATTTTTAATTTTAATTTTTAATTTTATCTCAAAAGTCTTATAACCATCTACAAATGAACAGAAAACCAGATGGTTTCTCTAGGTGTCTTGTGGAAAATAAATAATCATCTAAAACAAAGAAAACATGCAAAAAGACTAAAGGAAGCTAGTAGTTTCTTTCATGGCTAGGGAACTCTTGATCATGTTCGAAGCTAACAAAAAGGTTCGTCGTGACCTTCCGAAAATGAGGGAGGCATTTCCCATTCCATATTCATTTCTTTGAATCTAGTTGGAGTAACTAAAATACATTACAGATTCTATTCGTTCAACTTGTCATAATCATCTTTCTGCCTAGTAGTGGCACCATCCTTCCCTACATTATTCAATAGTCCCAATTTATCTAAGTTTCTCTCCACATAATTTTTCTCCCTCTAGCATGCTCCGATTTGGAGATTGAGTGCCATGTAGAATCGATTTCTAGGGACTCGGAGAGGGAGCCTAGGTTTTCTAGAGAATTAGATGTTAGGAAGCATGGGAGGAGGGGGAAACTCGATTTCAAGTGCTACAACTAGGGTTCTTAGGGAAGACATTTCCTAAAAAAGGTGTTATTCTAAGTCAGTGATACAATGCTAGATGATATTTAGAGTAATTTCTTCATCTTTCATGTGTTTTCCCTACATGTTATGTAATTCAAATTGACCATTTCCTCTATTTCCAGTTTCATCACCTTCCATATCAACCACCATCTATCTAATATGAAGTGGGAGATCCTCATCAAATATATCTGCTCTGGGCCATGCCATGAGGCTTCAGGCGGACAACCTCTTGCTCTGCCTCCATTCCTAGGATTTCCCCTTTTTCAAATCATGGAAACCCAATGAGCATTTCCTTCTCTATAGTTGTTCAACCTCATAGCTCTCTCAACTCTCAAACTCACGCAATGAAGGTCCTCATGTGAAATTAACCACCAATTAACATTCCAATGTAGCATTTAATGTTAGTGTGCTCACATTGGGATACCTATCATGGACAGGGAAAGTGGCATTCAGAATAAATTGGCACGAAAACTTTAATTACATCTATACCTAGGAACAAAATAAAATCATTTACTTTAAATCATTATTTTATACAAAATATGATCATAAATGTTAATAACATTGGCTAGAATTTTTAATTTTAACATAGATTTAAAAAATTTCATCATTTTGAAGATAGGTTAAACCATAAATAGATCACTAAGTCTCAATCTGGATAGGATGTTATCGCTCAAGCAATTACATGGTCATGCAAACCATTCAAAATCAAATTGAAACGTTGGGAATAAACTATAAATATTTTGTGCCTACTTTTTATAAAACATGTGTATGTTTATTTTACTTTTATTGCATTTTTAAAAATTATTATGAAATTTGATCGATAGGATTATGATTTGTTTTTTAACAAAAAAAACGTAATATTTTTCATTAATAGAAAGAGAGTACATTATGAGATATTTGTTTCATTTTGTTTCTCCTCTCCAATAAAATTAAATTTTATCTACTTCTTTCTCAAAAAATTACAAACGTTTCTCTAGATATTATCAAATATTCTTTCCTACCCAAAACGAGTTCAAATATTACATGAAGAATATAGCTACCTGTAGCTGCAGGAGATTAATAAAACCAGTACAGAAAAGACATCAAAAGTAAAATTAGTTTCTATATAGAGTCGATGATCCCATAATTCATAAGGAAGTTCTCGTAATAGGTAGCATATAAGAATTTACCTGGCTCCACCCCAATGCCTCTTTTGGATAAAATATATGCTAACTAACTATGTTCCTTATAGATGTTATTAAAACTGATAGCATTGAAGGAGGTAGATAGTTCTCGCATATGATCCATAGAATTACAGAGCATGTGTGAGCTGAAGTGAGTATGGTTTTTAGCCCAGTCAATTATACTTTTGACATCTCCATTGATAGAAATTCAATCCAGACCCAACCATGTGGCAAATCACAAAGCTCCCCATATAGAAATCACCTCTGCTCTTCTGTTAGCGCACCTACCCCCTTGCTAGAAAAAGTTATAGTAAAGATCTAGTTCAGGTGTGATAACCACTCCACAACCACAATTCCTATTTTGACAAGCACCATCAAAAGGGGCTTTGGGAAAAACATACTTGATATCCCTCTGTTTGTAGTTCTTGACTTTGGGTATGTGCTTCCACAAACAATATCGTTGAAATAGGATATAATCTTCTTGGTGGCCATCCATACCGATGGAATACTATTTTTAAATAGCCAAGCATTTTGAATTTTCCAATCACCCATAAAACATAGAATGGAAGTTGTCGATACTCCTTGTTGTCATGAATCTAGTTGTGGAAAAAATTATGCAGAGTACCTCTCATATAAAGACAATCCAACATTAAAAGTAGAGACACTTATTGCCAAACTTCCTAAGTAAAAGTACAGTTGATGAGAATATGGTCAATATCCTCCTCCTGTAAGAAATACAGAGAAAAATTTCCAGATCCTTGAAAACCTTTGCATTGAATCATTTTCCATGTCAATATTCAATTATTGATCACCAAACATCCGAAGCATATAATATTATGGGGAATCCCTCATGCCCAAGTTGGATTAAACCAGTCAGATACATGGAGATTGGAATCATGTCGAGCGAGAGAAGTGTATATTTATTTGACTAAGGGAATCCCATTCTTCATACCACCCATCCACTGCAATGAATTTCCACCTTCTTCGATCCTAACTCCATTCCAAATAAAGGCCATTGTTGAGTCTTGGTTCTGTGGTCTTCTTCTAGATGGGATCGATAAGAGAGTGTGATAGTGGGTAGCAATATGTATGAATCTAGAAATTCCCCTACTCCTAATATGGATAATGAGATCCACTGAGAGGGAGTGGTTACCAAAAAACCTAAACCTTGCATCCAGACCAACCTTTTCCAATTCGCCATCCCCAATCTTCCATTTCATAGACCCCAAGATCTAATGTCCATTCTTCCTCAGGCTTCAACAAACAAGGGAAGAATTTCCAAGATTATATGACCCCTTATTGATGTAGGATGAGAGAGAAATTCCCTTCATATATTTTTCCTGAAGGATGCTACTCCAAATACCCTCTACATTTTTATCCCTCCAAAAACATTTAATGATCAAAGCATTGTTAAAGATACGAGTGTTAAGGATGCCCCAACCACCCATAGCCATCAGCCTGGCTATTTCCAGCCACCGAGCCAGATGAATATTCCCTTGTTGTGATGAATCAAACCAAATAAAACGCTCCATAAGAGTCTCAATTATGTGGCATAATCCTGCTGAAATAATAAAAATATGCATCCAATACACAATAAAATTAAAGTTCCAACCACACTAAAGTGAGTCTACCTCCCACTGTCAGCCATTTATTCCTGCAACATGTTAATTTCCTGTTGTATCTTTTCAAGATCCTGTGCCAATCACAATTATCATAATTTTTGTACTTGAGGTGGAAGCCCAAATACTATAGACTGGAAATGAGAGGGATCCATTGAATCCCAAAGAGTTACCCTATTTATCTGTTGCGGACATCCTCCACCTCCTTCAATAATAAAAATTATTTTATGTAACTCATCAATAGTCTAGAAGCGTTGCTAAAAATCATTAATATGTGATGAATATGCCAACAATCATCATTGTTGTTCTTGCCTCCAAATATAATATTGTCCACAAACATCAAATGTGTCACACTTTCCTTATTCATGACCTTGAGATCCCAAATTAGACCTTCATTTTTGGCCATTCTGATTGAGAAGCTCAAGAAGTCAATAGAAAGAATAAACAATAGTGAGGATAAGGAACAACCTTTTCTAAGACCATACAAACATTTGAAGAACCCATTTAGATACCCAGTAATCAATATATAAAAATTATATGACGATATACAAGCCAAGATCCAATTTATATTGCCTTGGTTGAGACCGATTTGCTGAAGAATAATTCTCGGAAACACCCCATCCAGGAAGTCAAAATCTTTAACTAGATCAACCTTTATCATACTCACATGTCCCTGTTGAACCTTCATGGAGTGAATGCATTCCTTTGCCTCCCCAATGGCATCCCTGATCTGTCTACCTTGCAAGAAAGAAAATTGTTCTAGAGAAATAAACTATGAAAGGGTCCTTTTAATCCTCCAGGCTATCAACATGGAAATAATATTATAAATGGAATTACATAATGAAATATTTATGTAGTCTAATAAAGTGATGGGAACATCCAGCTTTGGTTTCACTGCAATGAATCTAGCATTCAAACCCCCATTGATTACACCTTCTACTCTATACTCCTCCACTGCCGCGAGGATATCAAGTGACATTAGATTAAATAAGTGTAGGAACAACTTAATTCCCCAACCATCAGGAACAAGAATTTTCTCCCTTTTGAGTTTTTTTATCCCATCCATCAACTCCTCTTTTGTTGTCGTATGTGCAAGACACTCGTTCGATTCCAATGTAAACATTTGGGGCAAGTGCAATGCCATTTATTTTTGTGCACCTAAGTCTGGATCTTTAGTCACAAATTGTGGTTTGAGGCAACAAAGAGTAGCTCGTTGAATTTCCCCTTTCTTAGTAATAACCTGACCCTCTGTGTCAAAAATACTCTTGATAACATTTCTTTGTTTTGTTGCGTTGGTAAAGGAATGAAAAAACTTTGTGTTGTTGTCGCCCGCCTCAACCCAAATCATGTGGCTCTAAGGTATCCTTTAAATTTCCTGTCTTAGTAGAATATTATTCTTCTCCCCCTCCAAATCAGTAATCCACTTCTTGTATTCCTCATAAAAAATAAAAGGGTCAAGGGGATAGGCATAATATCTCGGTGTTGTGTAAATGTGTGTTAGTGCCTGGAGATCCTCCTTTAACTATCCTAAGTCTCAGCCACCATTGACCTATAGATGAGATTTTTGATCTAGTTGGGATAAAATTTTAAGGGAAAGCCTCCCCTCATGTCCTTATTATCCCACTTAAGTTGTATCAACAACTTCTTCGAAATAAAAAGAGGATGGATGACAAATGTAACTCCTTTTGGTAAACTAATCAACAAAGGGTTTATCAAGAATCGATTAAGCCTTTTAGATATTCCTTAGTTCCCAGTCTGACCATTCTGCCAAGTAGGAACCAAATATATGGGCACCACATCTATCAATTCTAACACAATGAAATGATCCAAGAAAAAATTCAATAGCTGATCCATTTGTGCCCAAAGCCCCCAAATATCCCAACCACCCAGGTTCAAATTGAGATATCAAAAAATGATAATATGAGGGAGGGAGAGAATCTGTGTCACCACACAATTATCCCAAAGAAATCATCTACTCGTATACTGTGCATAAATATTGAGAAGAAGAATCTGAAAATCAGTGCCCTTGTCGTGACCTGTAAGAAAAATACCCAGATCAATATGTATGCTAGTGCATTGAAGATGGAAGGATACCACATAGCCACCAAACCGCCAGATTTCTGAGTTTCTCCCTTCGCGTATACCATCCAGCTCAAGAAAAATGAAAGCATGAAAGATCATGTAAGATCAAAGTCACTCTTAGTTTCTTGTAGAAATATAATCAAGGTTGAAGATATCAAACCTGATCTTTGAGTGCTATCGTTTTGTGGGAAGCACCCATGCCCCTGATATTTAGGAGGAGGAGGTTCATTGAGGAAACCTAGTTGTGGGGTTATCCCCTTTAAAAAACCAACCAGATAGATGAAAAAAACCTCTTGTACCCACCTCTATATGCTCATAAACCCTTAGCGAACATGGATGTGTGATATCCCCCAATCCTGGAAAAGTAGATCCCAAGTAAGTGAAATTCAAGATTTTTTTAAATTTAGGTTGGCGTTTCTTCCTGGTAGTCGGAGTACCTTCTCCTGTGGCACCCCTTCACCAAAACCAGACTAAAAAAATGTTCGCCTTATTTCTAGTGGTTTGAAAATGAAGGAAGAGTCTGACTAGAGTCTACCCATTTCCATATCAGGAGATAGTTCAATCAGCTGAAAAGGGAAGGAAAGGGTTTTAGAAGCGAGAGGAGAGGAAGGCAAAGCATCTAGTTAGGGAGGGTAAATAGGTCACGGATTCCCTAGCCTATGAAGACCCCCTAGTAGACCAAGGTGGTCTATGGAACCCATCAGGTTCAGAGGAATAATAACAATAGGAGATGACACCTGCTTAAGGAGCGACATAAACTCAGGTCTAAAACCCTCTTGACACTACAAATATGGACCCTTTTCCACCCCAGACCCCTCCTCCGATGACACAAAGATAAATTTAAAATCCATGGGAATGGATATATGATGGTTACCTATATGTAGCCAAGAAATGATAAGCATACATGACGATCGAACGAGTTAGGCCATCCCTCTAGGTGCGAAAATGGGAGATGACGACCCATGATCAAAACCCACTGAGAAATGCTGAGGATAGGAGCGACGCAGGTGTCCCACCGCATGGCAGAGCACGCACCTAAAAGGGATAATCCAGTAATCAATGGAGATGTGGATCGAGGCATGTCCCCAAATTATTTCCAATTCCTCCAAAAATGACTTCCCAAAATCCATATCTATAGGAACCCAAGCCATGAGCTTATCCAATTGTCCCATGCTACTACCATCCTAGTATTAAAATGAGTCGAGTCAATTAGCAATGTTCCTTTTTGTAACCTCATTCCAGAGCTCCAGCGGTATACCCGACAAATTTTTCCATACAATATTATGATGCAAGGTCCCAATGAAAGGTTCAAAACCAGAATCCCATCTTTGAAGCACCATTAACCCAATCCATTTAACCCATGGCACCTCCAGGACGCAATTATTATCCTTTGTAGATATAAAGTGAAAAAAAAGTCCATTCGTTGGATAGTAGGCTGATTTTTGGATGGTCTTTTAGCTTAAGAACTGCCAATGTTCCACCCAGGCTCTCAACAGCTCACCTGACATCCACAAATGCTGACACTTTCCCATAGGTGTCTTTGACCTAATCCATTCCAATATTTCCTAATAAGAGTCTGCCCCAGTGGAAGTGAGGGCTCTCCTGAAACAGCTTTTAATGTTTGGTAAATCTTATGTCACAACTTATTCCTGTTATAGCTATGTAAAAGGGAACCTATTTTAGTATGAGGAAGAGTATGGGAAGAAATCACGAGCAAGTCGAAATTACCAGGCCGTGGTGAAAGAAAGGATTTACCAAGTAGTAGAGCAACATTAAATTTTTTATCTCTCTCAATCAACTAGTTCGGCCAATGCCTCAATATAGATGGAGGAGTTATCAGGAATGTCCTCCATCTATTACTCATCTTATCGTACCCAGAAACCTCCCAAAAGATGTAACAAATCACCTCCAAGTAGGAAATTAGTAAAGTCACCAAGAATAAAGGACTTTATGGAGCTCCCCGCCCAACTACCACTTACCAACATCCAATGACTACTAAGAACAAAAGGACAAAAAATTAACCGTCAAAGAACCTGTCCTGGGAGGTCCGAGGATCGAAACTATCCAACTATTCAACACTTCAACCTGTAATGGTGGTGAACCACCTCCCCCACCAATGCTTAATAGTGAAATCCCACTTATCTAGCTCCAATATATACTCCCTCATCATATCTACCTTAGTTGAATTCCAATTCTATGCCTGCAATCCCAAAAATCATATCCCATGAGAAGCTAATAACATCTCCTATGTGCAAAAAATCACCATAAATTGTCCCCCACTTCACAAATAAGTCGATGACTAAGTAGTAGCCAACACGATACGATCTGTGTAAATGAAAAACATGTATCCTAGAGTGTATATCTATATTATAATTTTCCATACCAAGATGCCATAAACCAAAGGCTACCACCTTTGTTCATGAAAAAATGGGAATGTCTTCTCCTTCCCCTGCTACTCGTCACCAGAAACTCCACAAACCTAATGGATGCCATGACTGTGGCACTGTAGCTACTCCTCCTAATCAATAGGATTATGTTTAGCCTCACTCATATCTATGATAATAAATTCTTAGAATGTTAGAGCCAATTTACCATAGAAGGTGCAGTGGGAGAAACTATGCTAGAGCCAATTTATAAATTTCAAAGGTATACATGGTGATGAAAATATAGATTCTTAGATCAAAAATATGTTAGTAAATTTTAACTCATGGAACGAGTGGATATATAGAATATTGCTCATAGAGCCTCCGAGATAGATCCAAAAGGAACGATTCTGCCTCATCATAATCTCATAACCTTGAAGTAGCCACTCCAACAAGTTTATAGAAAATTCGAATGATCTCAGTGATTTTATCAAAATAACAATTATACATAGCAAAGTACATGAAAAATCTAATGGAAAAGTTGTCATAGCTTCTCACATATATGCACAATAATTATTGTACTTCACCGAGCTCCAAACTTCAAATTTCAATAGATGAATAAATACCAACAATTAAATCTAATTCTAGTCTACATCGAAATATTAGTTGATTAGTAGATATGGTCAAGAATGGTTCCATGTCCATAGCTTCCAATCGAGCATAGGAACCTCATTGGACATTATAAACCAAGCATCAAAACCCAAATCACTCCTAGCCCTATAAAAAAAACACAAATAACCCCCTAGTAACTAATAAACCCATGAAAAGTTTTATTGCTTTTCCTAGAAGAACAAGAATAATCCATTTGTCCACCTACAACACCCACCTACATCTCGAAACCTTTTGGAAGAGAAACAAAAAAAAAATAACTATGAATGTCCCAAACATAATCCCCCACCATATGTCTCTCTTTCCAATTCAATTATATTATGCACCCACATAGCTACCATGTTATGGGAAAATAACATGATTGAATGGGGTTGGTATTGAGAGTATGTATAAGCATTTAAGATGGAAAAACGACGATCCAAACAATCAGTACATAAATTCTACTTGGTAAAACATAACTATTTGTGAAGGAAATTTATTCAGATGTAAGGGAAGGGTTTTGCTAGCTTATGAATACTTTTATAGTCAGGGTTACATCATTTTTAATATCATGGGATTTATAGAAATGCAGTAAGAATTTTTACATTGGTTATGATAATTGTAATTTTATTTCGTAAATTAATTTTACTAGCCTATAAATATTTTTATAATCAGGATTACATCCGTTCCAATATTATGGACTTTATAAAAATGAGGTAAGCATTGTTACATTGGTTAAGATAATTGTAATTTGATTTTGTAAACCAATAGAAGTAGAGTAATCATAAAAAAAAATTACTTAGGTAAATTAGGTTTCTACATTTTGTTTTAATTGTTGTCATACTCTAACAATCTCCCCATAGAAAACAAATTTTATAAAACATTGACCTTTCCAAAATCTTTTTATTACCTTTTCTATAAGCCAATACAAGTCAAACACTACTACAACTTTCTAGCAACACTAGTTTCAAAAACATATATGCACAAATATCTACTCTGTGTCCATCAATGATGTCTTACAAAATAGTACTTTATATCAATTTGTTTATTCTTTCTATGATAAAACTATTTGTAAACAAATGTATAGATTTAAATTTCACATAACACAATTACGATGTTATGAATTCTTTTAAATTCACTTAGAATTCCATTCATCCAAATTTCCTCTTTGTAAACATGTGATTCAATAATGTACTCTACCGCCATCATAGATAGACCAATTGTTTCCTATAGATTTGAAATCCAACAAAGAGACCCCCCTTCAAGTAAAGTAAAAAATTGAAGTAAACCTCCTCTTATCCAAATAACTTATATAATTTCAATCAAAATATCCACAAACATAATCATTAAAACTATTAAATCTGATTAAATACTAACTTGTGACACTAATATTTTGAAGCACCCATTTCACCTGATTCCAATGTTCTCTTCTTGGATTTTCCATCTACCTAGAGACAAAACCCACTCCAGGTCAAATATATGGTAAACTACATACCATAACATACATCATACATCCTTATGCATTAGCATAAGGTGCACTAGACATATAATATTTTTCTTCCTTACTACCAGGACATAAATCTATAGAAATCTTGACATGGGAAGCCAAAGGGAGATATTTGAAGTCAAAGGGATATTTACAAGTTTCACATTATTCATTTTGAATTTTAGAACTTCTTTCTCAACATACTTTTTTTATGATAACATAAGTTTAGCATTTCTTGTCTCTATGTTTCAATGAACAATATTTTTCTATTATTCCTAGATCCTTCATATCAAAGTTCCTAGACATTTAAGCTTTCAAACTATTTATCTCATCATGATTTTTCTTTAAACACACATATTGTCAATGTATAACACCAAGACAATGAATATGTCATTCAAAAATCTTAAGTACACAAAACGTTAGTACTCACTTTCAGTATAATTCTGGCTCATCGTGAAGGAATCAAACTTCTTGTAGAATTGACTAAGTGAATGGTTTACAACATACAATGATTTATTCAACTTGGAAATTAATATTCGATTCTAAATGTTTCACAAAACATTATAGTTGTGTTGTGTATATCCTCTCCTCCAAATTGTAGGTTTTAATCTTGTATAGAAATTATCTGCAAACGAATGTTAAAATAGAAAATAAACAATAGCGAGACCATAAAACATAAAACAGATAAACACAGAGATTTTCCCCTGGATCCCAAATTGGGACGACCAGATTGATTTTTCATTATATTCCTTTTAGTGTTACAACACATATTTATACATGCCGAAGCATACATAAACACCAATCCATTAACCCTGAATTAGAACATAATTGTAGTTCCCTTGATTGGATCTACAAAATACCAGGGGCCAAAAACCATCGTACCCTAAAACCATGTGCAAACCCATGCACAAAACCATGGGCGGATCTGGTCACTAGAAAATAAGGACCAAAAAAATTTTCCGGGGCTCTGCCCCGAACCCTGACAAGGGGGGCTACCGCCCCTCCTGTGACCCGCATTAGTCGTGGAAAGAATATAACACATACCTGGCATTCTCCCACTTGTAGTTTTCTTTTTGCAGGGGGCCACAAGAGAGCTTAGTCATTAGCCCAGTTCTACAACACCCATTGTTTCTCTACACCAAGAAAACTTCTAAGTGCTTACAAACTTCATCAATGTATCTACAACATTCTTCAAAGTGTCCACCTTTACCAACAACACCCTTTTAGCCTCAACCATATCTCTTACAAAGTGATATTGAACATCAACATGCTTTTTCTTTGAATGATAAGCAAGGTTCTTAGCCAAGAAAATTGCACTTTGGCTATCACAATCTATCCTTATAGCTTGCTGCACCAACCCCATACTTGAACACAATCTCTGCAACCAAACTTCTTCCTTGCTTGCATGAGTGGCTACTATGTATTCAACCTCTGTAGTTGAAAGAGCCACTACAGATTGTCTTTTACTCATCCAACTGACTGCACCTCCAAATAGGCTAAACACATACTCACTTTTAGATCTTCTTTGGTCCAGATATCTAGCCCAGTCTGCATCAAAAAAACCATGAATGTCCAATACTCTTTCCAATCCTGGTCTTCCCTGGTAGCACAATCCATAATCACTAGTGCCACGTAAATATCTGAAAAACCGCTTCACTGTTGTCCAATGCTCCTTCCTTGGGTTTGACATAAACCTGCTCAATACTCCCACTTCATGTGCAATGTATGCTCTAGTACAGACCATTACATATATCAAGATACCCACTACACTTACGTATGGAACACAGGACATATCCTTCTCTTCTTCTTGTGTCTTGGGGCACTGTTCAACAGACAACTTTGTACCTACAGGAATTGGAACGTTCACTGGTTTACTATCCTACATATTGAACCTCTGCAATATAGTCTCGACATACATCCTCTGGTTTAACCAGAGCTTCCTCTTTTCCCGATCTCTCTTAATTTCCATGCCCAAAATATAGTTTGTAGCACCAAGATCCTTCATGTCGAATTTGGAGAACGCTTGGCTCAAATCTTGGATAATTTCTTTGTCATTTCCAATCAACAACATATCATCCACATACAAGACCAAATAAATAACACGGTCACCAATTAATTTAAAATAAACAGAGTAATCCTCCTTGCTTCTGGTGAAGCCAAGTCCCCATATATAGGTATCAAATTTCTGATACCACATCCTTGGTGACTGTTTTAACCCATACAAAGACTTCTTTAACCTTCATACCAGTTTTTTCTTCCCTTTCACCATAAAGCCTTCAGGCTTCTTCATGTAGATCTCCTCTTCTAGATCCTCCTGAAGAAATTTTGTCTTCAAATCCATCTGTTCTACCTCAAAATAAAATGCAGTAGAAACAGATAAAAGTAATCTAATAGAAGTAAGTTTGGCAACAGGAGAAAAAATATCACCAAAATCAATTCCCCACACCCGGGAATAACCTTTTGCTACCAACCGAGCTTTGTATTTCTCCACCTTGCCTTTTACATTCATCTTCTTCTTAAACACCCATTTTCTCCCAATGGGCTTCCCTCTAGCCGACAACTCCACCAGATCCCATGCCTCATTTTTATGCAAGGATGTCATTTCATCAACCATTGCCTCCTTCCAAAGTTTTCCATCATCTGAATCTACTGCCTCCTTGACATTTCTGGGATCATCATCAATTATAGTTCAAGAAAAATTTGAAGAGAAAGCCGATGGACTATACCTTTCTGGTTGTCTTCTTTCTCGAGCTGATCTTCTTATAGCAAGAGTTTGTGGTTCTTATTCTGTTGTAGAGTCTGATTGATCCTCCTTTAGCTCAAACTCTATCTTCTTAGGTTCCTTTGGTAGGACTTCATGTTTAACAACATATTTCACCTCTCTAAACACCACATCTCAGCTGTACACAACCTTCCTTGTTTCTGGGTTCCAAATCTTGTAACCCTTTAAACCATCCTTATACCCAATAAAGATGCACCTTTCATATTTATCATCCAACTTGGCCCCTTTCTCCTTTGGAACATGTACATATGCATCACATTCAAATACCCTCAGATGTGAAAGAGAGGTTTTCTTACCAGTCCATACCTCATGTGGAGTCTTATCCTCCAACGTTGATGAAGGTTATCTGTTAACCAAGTAACATGTAGTCTCCACTGCCTCTGCCCAGACTTCTGGTCCTAACTCAGTACCACTGAGCATGCTTCTTGCCTTTTCCATCAACATTATGTTCATTCTTTCTTCAACCCAGTTTTATTGAGGTGTGTATGGAGTATTCTTCTGCCGTGCTATACCGCACTTCTAACACAACTTTTCAAATTCCTTCTTGCAGAGCTCCCCACCATTATCTGTCCTTACCACCTTTATCTTCTTCTCTGTCTAGTTTTCCACCAGAGCCTTAAATTCTTTAAATCTGTCAAAGATTTCAGATTTCTTCCTCAAGAAATATATCCATGTATTCCTTGAGAAGTCATCTATGAATGAAACATAGTACACAAACTTACCCAATGATGGAACCGACACAGGTCCAAACACATCACTATGCACAAGCTCTAATATCTTGTTTGCCCTCTTAGCACCAGAAGGAAAACTCACCCGATTCTACTTCCCATATACACAATGTTCACAGAAATTGAAATCCAGAGAGCTATTAGACATACCTTCTACCATACCATTTCCACGCAGTATCTGAAGGCCCTTCTCTCCAATATGTCCAAGCCTTTGATGCCATACCATGGTCTTTTCTCCAGAGACCACTAGGCTTTCCGCTCCACTTTCGGGAACCATAGAACTGTTGCACCCAGCAATAATAGTGTTGCCCTGAATCTTGTACAGAGTTCCAATCCGAACTCCCCACATTAATACCAGTGCTCCCCAAACCATCTTACATCTATCTTTATCAAACACTATTTTTACACCTGCATAATCCGTCTTGCTGATAGAAATCAAATTTTTGGCCAATGCAGGAATGTGAAGAACACCAGGAAGTGTTCTAATCCTTCCACCTTGCCGCTTCAACTTGACCTTTCCACGTCCGACGATTCTCGCCCTCCTATCATCACCTAATGAGACATCACCGCCATCATATTTATCATACTCACAGAACCACTCCCTATGGGGAGTGAAGTGAAAGGATGCACCCAAGTCAATCAACCATGACTCATGATCTACATGTGTATTTTAAGAAGAAGCCAAATACACATCCCCACCTTCATCCCAGGTAGTTTTTTCCTCTGCAGAAGGATCATCATAAGATCCCTTTCCTTTCTCAGGAGCTTTAGATCCGAAGTCCCTTTTGTAGTGCCCTTCCTTTCTGCATTTCCAGCACACCTTTACAAAATTTCTAGGAGATTTAGATCTCCCACTTGAAACCTTATTCTTGTTTCTGTTCTGGTACCTTCCTCGTACAGATAAGGCATCTCCATTCTGACCCTCCATATTTCTCCATCTCATTTCCTCAGAAAACAAGGCGAAGACAATGTCATCAAAATTCAAGGTAGTTGTATTTCTACCTATTGCAATAACCAGACTATCCCACGAGTCTGGTAGAGAAAACAACAAACAGATGCACTTATCTTCATCTAATATTTTAATATCAACATATGACAGCTGACTTACCACAGTATTGAAGGCGTTCAAATGATCTTTCACCGAGTCTCCATGCTTCATCCTCTGGTTATATAGCTTTTTTCACAGGTACAATTTATTCACTAGAGACTTAGATTGGTACAAAGTTTCGAGTTTTTCCCATAAATTATTTGTCGTAGCTTCTCCAAATACATTCAACAATACTGAATCTGAGACACACACCGTGTTGTGCTCTTTGCCTTCCTATCTAGTTTCTTCGAGTGTTCATCTGACGTTGCCATTGGTTTAGTACCCAGATCTACCGTGATCCGCTGATCTTTATCCACCAGCAGATCCTCCATATTGAGCTTCCACAACTCAAAACTCTGACCATTAGATTTCGTAATCTATATCTTCCCGCCGCTCGCCATCTTCTTTCACTGCAAGAATCGATCTCGTAGATCTCCCACTGAACAGGGTCTACCTCAGCCCCAAGCTAAAAAACCCCTTGGCAAAAAAGGCATCCCCTTGAAGCTGAAAATTCTCTGATACCAAATGTATGTTTTAATCCCGTACAGAAATTATCTGCAAAAGAATCTTAAAACATAAAATAAACAATAGCGAGAGCATAAAACATAAAATAGATAAACATAGAGATTTTACCCTGCATCCCAAATCGAGATGACCAGCTTGATTTTTCATTATATTCCTTTTAGTGTTACAACACATATATCTACATGCCGAAGCATACATAAACCCCAATCCATTAACCCTAGATTATAACATAACCGTAGTTCCCTTGACCGGATCTACAAAATACCAGGGGCCTAAAACCATCATATCCCAAAACCATGTGCAAACCCATGCACAAAACCATGGGTGGATCTGTCCACTGGAAAATAAGGACCAAAATTTTTTTCCGGGGCTCTGCCCTAGACCTCGACAGGGGGGGCTACCGCCCCCCTTGTGACCCCCTCCGACGTTGCACCCAGCGCAACGTACAGGGGGGGCTAGCGCCCCCCCTGTGACTCCCCTACATGTGATTATTCTTGGAAAGAATATAACACATACACAACACATATATCCATGTAATGAGTTTGTTTTAACATATAAGTACTACAACTTCAAATAAAGAAAATCAATTAATTCCAACACAACTCAAATAAATACAAGTTTAAAAATTAGTGAAAATATTTCATGGAAATATATGCCTTCCATATGAGAGTAATTTTTTGCAACCAATCTATATTTATACCTTTAGGCATTACCATCAAATCCTTTATTGAATTTGTAGAGCCATTTACATCCATAAACTTTCTACCTTTAGTATGTTCTACAAGGTTCTAAGTTTTATTCTTCTCCAATGCATCAATTTATTACTTCAAATTGACACCTTCCATTTGGTATTATTGAAATCTTCTATTGATTCTTGATAAGAATAAGGTTCTCCATTGTTATTAACAAGAGAAACAGATGAGCTAAAATTGGTATATCTTTTAGGAGGGTTTCTCTCCCTTGTACATATGTTCTCGATGTTGGCCATGGAATTTTTAGAATTTTATAAATGCTTAAGGAGCTACAATTTATTTATCTTTATTCCTTGTGTATATAAATGGTTGAGTCTCCAACTTAATTTTTTGATTTAAAAATACATGTTCTTGTTTCAAAACATATTCTACATTCTTTTACCTAGTGAGAGCATTCATCAAATATCACATCATTTTTTATGATGAATTTATGGGAAGTAGGATCCCACAATTTATATCCCTTAGCAATATCATCATAGCCAAAAAATATGTCTTTTTTTATATAAGTTCTAATTTATAAGGTTTATTCTTAGGAGTGGGTGTGTAACCTTAAAAACCAAAATTAAATTTTAATAATCACATGGATAACCAAACCGTACCTCTTCAAGGATTTTACAAATTATTGTGATAAATATTGATCGATTATATGATAAGAAGCAATATAAACTAATTTTTCATACAAATATTTGAAAAATGATATTGTTGAGCATGCCTCTTTCCCTTTTTAGAAGAGCGTTATTGATGAAATCTGCTACACCATTTTTCTAGGAAGTATATACAATGGTTTTGTGTCTTATGATCCCAGCTTATTTGCAATAATTTTTGAATTATAAATAAGTGGACTTGAATTTTTTATCCATTCTTAAACATTTTATTTTCTTTCCAATATTATTTTCTACCGTTATTCTAAATTTTTTAAATTTATTAAACACTTTAGCTTTTTTTTTTCAAAATATAATCGATACTTTTTGAGAGTAACAATTTAGATCATTATAGAATATGATGATCCCTTGAAAATAATAGTAGGGAATGTACCCCAAACATGAAAATGGATAAAATCAAGAATCCATTTACTAATATGACTACCCGCTTTAAATTTATTTCTACATACAATGTTTTTAAAAATTAAAATTCAGATATTTCAAATTTGGAAGTACTTTGTGGTTCATAATATAGTCCTTAGTCGCTCATACGACCTAGTATTTGATGCCATAAATGAGTGGATTTAGCATCCTCTTCAAATAAAACTTTTCCTTGATTGGTCTAAATAATTCCACCCAAATTGTAAAGGTTTCCTATATTTGTAACCTTCATGACCACTAAACCACCGTTGATATATTTAATGATCCAACTTGACCTATAAAATTGTGACTTCCAAAATCCAAAGCTCGCATTGAAATTAAATTATTATTTAGTTAAATAACATTTCTAACATATATCAATGTTTTTATAATACAATCAAGAATTTTACAATTCCCACCCCACTAGTCTTATAAGAAATTTTATTTCGCACAAGAAAAAACCCACCATCAACTTCTTCATATAAAGAAAATAATTTATGTGTGGAAGAATATGATGAGTTTTTTATAATCTATCAACCAATATTCATAATATTCAATAACATTACTAATAGAAAAAAAAAGATTCAATCATGGTTCTTGATTCAACTAGATTTGCCTGCATTCTCGACTCATGTTTGGATCCTTATATCTTCCATCAATTCTTCTTTATATTCTCAGTCTTGTTATAATGCCAATCTCTAATTTTTCTCTTTTTGCCTTTGGAATTTGTTTTGTATTTACCTCTCAACTTTTATAAAATTTCATAAGACTAACCTCTAGCCTCCATTACTTATGATGTAGAGAATTAAATAATTATTTCCTCCTCATATCCTCAGATAATAATGCTCCAACAATAGATGTAAATTGATGTTCATTAAAAAATACCTAAGATCCTAACCAAATTTTGCATCGAACAGCATCAAGATTATCGATCACAGGTGATGCTATGAAAATAATGTTTGGTGCTTACATGATTACTCTTTTTTCCCCTATTTTAGTCACTTTGTTCAAGAAGCATTTATGAATGGTTGGATATGAATGTTTGAAAACCAAATGAGGTTTTTGTAGGGAACAAACGTATTTATAGAAACATCTCAGTGTTTTTTACATATATTTTACTATTTGCGAGATATAAAGTAATATTTTCAATCTATTTTTTTTTATTTTTTTAAATTTTTTTTCCTATTTTAGTCACTATTTTAAAACACAGTTTTCCAACAACTGGAGATGATTTTCTTTTTAAAGACTTTTTTGTTGGTAGCATATTCATTTATAAAAACCTCTCTCAATTTTATAATGACTATCATTTTTTAAGATATTATAATGGATCTTTGAGGCCTATTTTTATATTTTTCATATAAATTTCCAAGTCAATAGTTGAAGGCCACCCCATCAATTCAAATTGGGGATCAAATATTATCTCCTCCTTGATTATTTCAATCAAAAAACTAAATATGGGTAAATAGGTTTTCAGATCCATTTCTTTTGGATCTTGATGATTATTGTAATTAATACTTTCCACATATTATGGATCTAAAACCTATGTAGTGTTTCTATAAATTAAATGTAAAAGGAAGATCAAGAGTTGGACTCTAAAAAGAAGAGGAAGGTATTTTTCTATGTATTTATTAAATTAGATTTTTTTTTTGCAAGTGCCAAGATTATTAGAATACTATGACTAATGAAACAAAGACTCTTGTGATGGTTTACTCAATCTACATTTCTTTAGTGATAGTTTTCCTTCCTATGTGATTCCCATTTATGTTTGTCTTATGATGTTTAAAAAGGTAATGTGACAGGATTCATTATTGTAACTGTTGGCATATGTTGTCCTTGATGGCAACCTACTTGATGAAGTTGATGGTAACCTACTTTATGAAATAATATTGTTGGAAATATGATGTAGAGTGTTGTCCTTGATGGAAACCTACCTGAAAAAGTTGATGACAACCTTCTTGATGAGTTAAAGGGGAGATTGTTGGCAATGTGATACAATGTGTTGAATTTCATGGAACCTGCTGAATGAAGTTGTTCGTGATGGAAACTAACTTGATGAGTTGTTAATAATGTAAATCTGATGTATCTACAGATCAGTTCAGAAGCAGCAGAAGAAAGGAATTCAGAAAGTGCCAGAATAATGATAAATAAGTTATGCTACAAAGCATACACGGGTTTGTTAAGGTGAAGTAGCATATGCATGCGAAAAAGTATGTGCCAAGTCGCGTATGCCCTTTTGCGCTCCAAATTTAGAATACCAAGGGGTGTTACCATGGTATTGACCCATTGTATTGAGCGCTGGAATATATATTTGATCCCGTCCAGGAATACCATTAGTAGTTGAGTGGTTTGACTCATGGTATTGACAAAGGCTAAATCTATATAAGGAGAAGAAGATCATGGTGCAAGGGTGTGCATGAGTAAGGGTTGTGAATGAATAAATATCTCTAAGGAATATCTGCATGGATGAAATCTGTTCTTGATTGATAGATCTGAATCTATGATGCACCTATGAAGAAAATGATGATGAGGGATCTCTAGATCTGAAATGTATATGTATTTTCTGGATCTGTTTATGGAAGGTTTATATTTGAGATGAGGCGAAATACTTTCTGAAGTAAAGGATGAAATCTGAGTTGTTTATCTGATCTGAAGAGCTGCACAGTCCTGAAAAGTTACAGATGTATACGCGGGACTTCCTAAGGAAAAGCGCATATGGAAAGATAGGGTTTTCTGAAGAATGCACAGAAGTATACGCAGGTTGGTTTTTGAGAAAGCGCGTATATACGCAGGTTCAGTGAAGTAAAAGCATGTATGGAATCTAGGGTTTTGCTGAAGTAAGTGGAATGAAATGTCTGATCTGTTCTACTGTTTTACTGCTATCTGTCTATGATGTATTCATATAGAACTGGGTTGTTTGAATGATGAATATGCTGTTGATTATGTTAATTGAAGATCAAGTTGATGGTTGATTGGTTGATGATTCAATGAATGAATTGATGGGATTATAAGTTTCAGTTTGATGAATGTTTGAGCTTAAATGTGTGGAGTGGTTCTAGTCTAAAAATATGATGAAAAGTGGCCTACAAGGTATGTTGTGTGGAAGCTGTTGGATCCAGTTTGAAAATAGATGAAACGTGGTCCACAATGGTGCTGAAGGTCGAAGCCTTCAGTGAGGGGGTTGTAGCTCCCTTCCAGTGGTAGCTGGTAAACGAGCGCAGGGGGTAGTAGCTCCCTTCCAGGAGAGGCTGGTAAACAAGAGCAGGGGGTAGTAGCTCCCTTCCAGGAGAGGCTGGTAAATGAGAGAAGGTTGTAGCCTTCTGCAGGTAGGTGCCTACATGCTGGTATGAGTCTGCGCCAGTACATGGTTGTATAATGTTTTATTTATAATAAAATATTGAAGACTGAGATGATGGCAGCGGTGGTTTTCTCCCGAATTGGGTTTCCACCTTAAATCCTGGTGTTCATGTGTGTTGCTTATGTGTGATGATTTATTCTGTTCTTACATCACATATTTACTGCTTACTAAACATCTAATGAAGGAATGATGCAATGATCTAAGCTAAGAATTATTAGCATCATGAAATCTCTGTTAATACGCAAGTTTTATTAAGGATATATGTGTCTATACGCGAGTTGGCTTCATTAACGTAGCGTATGGGTTTTAGAAAGAGTAAAAATTCTTTTCTGTATAACATTAAACACCGATTCACCCCCCCTCTCAGTATTTTTCCCCACAATTGGTATCAGAGCAGGTCCTTTTGCAGAAGCTTGATCGCTTGAAGGAGATCGGTCACAATGGGAAGTCAGGAAGGAGTACTTTCTCTAAGGCCACCTTTATTTAATGGAAGTAATCTGTCATTCTGGAAGATACGAAAAAAAGCATATTTGCAAAGTCTTGGTGCAGAAGTATGGGCAATCGTGGAAGAAGTTTATCGGTATCCAGCAACTATTCCTATTGATGCAGCAGAAAGGAATAAATATGAAATCAATGCCAAAGCAGTCAATGTTTTATTAGGAAGCCTATCTAAATCAGAATTTGTTAAAGTGATGCAGCTAAATTTAGCAAAATAAATATGGGACAAAATCATTCTAAGCTATGAAGTAGATACAAAGGTAAAAAGTGCCAAACTCCAAACTCTCAGAATAGAATATGAAAATTTAAGGATGCATAGTGATGAGAGTATTGCCAGTTTCTTTTTACATCTAGATGATATTGTAAATCGTATGAGAAGTTTGGGTGAAACCATAACCGATACTACTCTGGTTGAAAAAATCTTAAGATCTTTGACTTCAAAATTTGAGTCAAAAGTATCTGCTATTGAAGAAAGGCAAGATCTCAAAACTCTTACTGTTGTTCAACTACATGGTATTCTAACTGCTTTTGAAATGAGAAAATAAGGTCCCTCTCAAATCAGAGAAGTTTCCTTTAAGGCATGTGCAAAAGGAAAAGAAAAGGAAGTTGTCAAGGAATCAAGTTACATATCAGAAGAAGAAGAAGCAAATTTTGTGAGAAGACTCCAACCAGGTACTGGAAGATTCAAAGGTAAGCTCCCTTTCAAATGTTTTAATTGTGGAAGAGTTGGTCATTATGCTGCTAAATGTCCTTATGAAGAAAATCATGATAAAGGGAAACAATTTGAAAATGGAAAGAGCTATTATACAAATGAAGATAATGATGAAATGTCAAATGAGGATGAAGAAGATTCTGACCAAGATATGCTAGTGCTCATGGCAAGGAAGCAAAAGAAGAAGGCTACTCAAAAGGAGATATCTCAAAAAACATGTGCAACAGAAAATGAAGAAGATAAAACAGGTATTGAATGTTGTTCTTGTGATTCACTTTCTTGTGCAAGCAATGGTAAAGATAGTGAAAGTAATGTTATGGATCTAGAAGAAGCTCTCAAGATTAAAGTTGAAGATCAACAAAGATCATTTAAAGAGAGAGAATTTATCTACAATGAGATGATCTCTCAAATGAAAGAACAGATAGAAATACTGAATGGTCAGATAGACAAGTATCAAAGGTTGTACAATTATGCAACCAATCGAAATAAAAGACTTGAATCATAAATCATCGATCTAAATGAAGATCCAGAAAAATCAAATAAGAAGAATGAAGAACTTGAAGAAGAAATCACCTCTCTAAAAGTAGATCTTGAAGCATCAAATAAGAATAATGAAGAACTTCTACAATCATTTGAAAAAGAAGGACGTGAAGCAGAAATCATCTTGCTCAAAACAGATCTGGAAAAATCAAATAAGAAGAATGAAGAACTTCTACAAATTTTTGAAGAACAAGAAAATGGGTTGAAAGAAGAGATTTTAAAATTGAATGATCAAGTAGAAGAAGGAAGAAGAGTCGAAGAAAGTATGAAGAAGAAATGCCAAAAATTGGAGGTTGAGGTAAACATTCTAAAAGGTAAATTAGAAGAAAAGGATAAACTCTTGAGGTTTCAAGATAGTACTAAGATTCTGGATAATATTCTTAGTATTCAAAGGTCTCCTTCTGTTAAATTTGGTCTTGGTTTTCATGAAACTATTAAAGGAGAATCTAGTTCATAAGGAAGTGCTAAAGCTTCAAAGGATATCAATGCAAAACCTGAAATGTTGGAAGAAACAAAAGGTCAACCGACAATCATGAACTCTCTAAATAAATCATTCCTTCCTAACTGTAGAAGCATCAATAATGTTGAATGATTTAAATGTCATAATTATGGGCATGTTGCAGCCAATTACAGAAGAAGATCATTTCAGTCACATACAAATAGATTCTACACAGAAAGGTCCTCTGGTTTCTTCAAAGGATATTGTTTTTCATGTAGCAAGTATGGTCACAAAGCAGCTGATTGCAATAGAAGAAAGAATAGAAAGACATACTATGATCCTTATGCTTACTTTTCTGGTCACATAAGATGTTATGCTTGTAATAAGTATGGACATGTAGAAAAACAATGCAGGATGAACAGATCTGAGAAATTGGATAATTTTCAGCACACGATAAGAAAGTTCAACCAAAGCTTGAAAAGGAAGGAGAATCGGTCAGAAACATAGGGAATACTGACCCTACTACAGTCATCTGCTTCTAAGGCTTACTTATCATAAGGACTGCAGAAATAATGTGAGATACATTATAGGGATTAGTAATGTATCATCACAGGGGGAGAAATGTATGATGATGCCCATGGTTGGTTTGGTAATTCTGGTTATGTTTATTTCTGACAGTGCATCTGATGTGAAGAAGACAGGTACAGGTGATACAAATTCATAAGGAGATGAAGTTATGAAAAATTTCAGTGTTTCACTTTCCATACACGGGTTTAGTGAACTAAAGCCACGTATACATGCGAGTTCTGCTGGATACAGTAGCGTATGCTTTTCTGAAAAGAAAAACAGGAAGATAGCTAAAGATCAGGAACACAGGTTCAGGGGGAGCACCAGTCTATCTATTGCATTGTTGGAATTGTATCTTCTTATTCCTTAGTTCTTGTAATACTCATGCTCAAATGATGATGACATGATACATGGTTTCTTATGATGAGATTATAAATGAGCCCTGATTGATTTTTGCTGAAGAATATCTTTTGTTTTCACACATGGATGAGATGAAAGTTTTATGATGCAGAGATAAGGATAGATCATGCAGAGTTTGTTGCTGATGACTATTGACATAATGTTACATCATGATAAATCTTGAATATCTTGGTGATAACAGATCACATGGATGATTGCTTGACACATCTTTTCTATTGAAGAAGTTGTTCTGGTATGATAATTTCTCTTAAAAATATGTTGATGCTGCAAAGAGTCTGAAGGCTTGGTTACTAATGTGCTTATGCTACAACTGTTGGATGAAACTTGAAAACACAACTACATTGTCCTATATTTCTCTTCTCATATATTCTAGGGAAGCGTTCGAATATCTCAGACAGAAGTTGAGAATTGTCTCTGCCATGCAGAGGATCAGATCTGGTTAAATTTCATAAGATTAAGTTGGATACGCAGATTTCCTGAAAGAAAGTCATGTATATACACGAGTTCATACACAGAAAACCGCGTATGGGTGTTTGCTGAAAAAATTCTTCTGGGTTAGCATTCTTTCAGCACAACTACTATACTGTTTGGTATCTCCGGTGGTGTTCCAGTTTTCATGATTCTGTTTCATTCTCTGATATTGTTGATGAAGATGCCTTGATGATTTGTTGTTGAAAGTGTTCAGGATGCACAAGCTAAGGGGGAGCATTGGTCATGTGGAAAGGATGCATTGTTGGCATTCTCTTGATTCGCTGTGATCTGATCTCATGATTGAGATTCCTTGAGCTTGATTATAAAATGTCATATTTGTAATATGATGAAAAGGTCATGTTGAGACCTATGATGTAAAATTGTAATATTCAGTCATGTAAGGGCTTGTTCAAATGTGTAAACTCACTTGGTTGGGTACTTGAGTCAAATTTGTAAACCCACTTGGTTGGGTAGTTGAGTCAAAATGTGTAAACCCACTTGGTTGGGTACTTGAGTCACATATGGAAATCCACTTGGTTGGATCATTGATGTAAGTATGATTCCTTGGTGATAGGAAAGGTCATAGAGTCATGTACTTCATTGAAAAATATGTTTGAAGATTCAGCATGAACTCAGGGGGAGCATGGTAACTTCAATGCACATCAGATCTACAGAGCTCTTCTTTCTACATGAGGAGAAAAACCTTGTTTTGGTTTTCATCCGCCCTTTGCCCTTGATTTCAAAGGGGGAGAGTAACATGGTGTTTGAATAAGGGGAGAGCATCATGGTGTTTGAATAATGGTTATATTCAATGTATCTATCTGTTGTGATGATCAAACACCATCATGGTTGCCATCAAGTCCAAAGGGGGAGATTGTTGGCATATGTTGTCCTTGATGGAAACCTACTTGATGAAGTTGATGGTAACCTACTTGATGAAATAATATTGTTGGCAATATGATGCAGAGTGTTTTCCTTGATGGCAACCTACTTGAAAAATTTGATGAGAACCTTCTTGATGAGTTAAAGGGGAGATTGTTGGCAATGTGATACAATGTGTTGACTTTGATGGAAGCTACTGAATGAAGTTGTTCGTGATGGAAAATGACTTTATGAGTTGTTAATAATGTAAATCTGATGTATATACAGATCAATTCAGAAGCAGCAGAAGAAAGGAATTCGGAAAGTGCTAGAATAATGATAAATAAGTTATGCTACAAAGCATACGTGGGTTTATTAAGGTGAAGTAGCGTATGGACGCGGAAAAGTACATGCCAAGTTGCGTATGCCCTTTTCCACTGAAAATTTAGAATACCAAGGGGTGTTACCATGGTATTGACCCATTGTATTGAGCACTGGAATATCTATTTGATCCCGTCCAGGAATACCATTAGTATTTGAGTGGTTTTGACTCATGGTATTGACAAAGGCTAAATATATATAAGGAGAAGAAGATAATGGTGCAAGGGTGTGCATGAGTAAGGGTTGTGAATGAATAAATCTCTCTGAGGAATATATGCATGGATGAACTCTGTTCTTGATTGATAGATCTGAATCTATGATGCACCTATGAAGAAAATGGTGATGAGGGATCTCTAGATCTGAAATGTATATGTATTTTTTGGATCTGTTTATGGAAGGTTTAGATCTAAGATGATGCGAAATACTTTCTGAAGTAAAGGATGAAATCTGAGTTGTTTATTTGATCTAAAGAGCTGCACAGTCCTGAAAAGTTACAGATGTATACGCAGGTTCGCTTCAGTAAAAGCACGTGTATACGTGGGTCTGCCTAAGGAAAAGCGCGTATGGGAAGATAGGGTTTTCTAAAGAATGCACAGAAGTATACACATGTTGGTTTCTGAGAAATCGCGTATATATGCAGGGTCAGTGAAGTAAAAGAGTGTATGGAATCTAGGGTTTTGCTGAAGTAAGTGGAATGAAATGTCTGATCTGTTTTGTTGTTTTACTGCTATCTATCTACGATGTATTCATACAGAACTGGGTTGTTTGAATGATGAATATGCTGCTGATTATGTTAATTGAAGATCAAGTTGATGGTTGATTGGTTGATGATTCAATGAATGAATTGATGGGGTTACAAGTTTCAGTTTGATGAATGGTTGAGCTTAAATGTGTGTAGTGGGTCTAGTCTGAAAATATGATGAAAAGTGGCCTACAAGGTATGTTGTGTGGAAGTTGTTGGATCCAGTTTGAAAATTGATGAAACGTGGTCCGCAATGGTGCTGAAGGTCGAAGCCTTCAGTGAGGGGGTTGTAGCTCCCTTCCAGTGGTAGCTGGTAAACGAGAGCAGGGGGTAGTAGCTCCCTTCCGGAGAGGTCGGTGGGGACCCGAGAGCAGGGGTAGTATCTCCTCCTTCAGGAGAGGCCTGTAAAAGAGAGAAGGTTGTAGCCTTCTGCAGGTGGGTGTCTGCGTGCTGGTATAAGTCTGCGCTAGTACATGGTTGTACAATGTTTTCTTTATAATAAAATATTGAAGACTGAGACGACGGAAGCTGTGGTTTTCTCCCGAATTGGGTTACCACCTTAAATCCTGGTGTTCATGTGTGTTTCTTATGTGTGATGATTTATTCTGTTCTTACTGCACATGTTTACTGCTTACTAAACATCTAATGAAGGAATGATGCAATGATCTAAGCTAAGAATTATCAGCATAATGAAATCTCTGTTAATACGTGAGTTTTATTAAGGATATCTACGTGTATACGCGAGTTGGCTTCATTAAAGTGGCGTATGGGTTTTAGAGAAATAAAGAGTAAAAATTTTTCAGTCTGCACTAAATACTGATTCACCCCCCCCTCTCAATATTTTTCCCAACAGTAATGATTTGGTTCATTTGTTTAAAACATGTGCACTCTTTATTTTAAATCTTGTAGGATTCATTTTTCATGCTCTCATATAGTGGATTTTTATTTTTTTTCTCTACTTCCATCTCAAATGATTTTTGCACTCTTCCATCTACCCTACATTGTCAATCTTGATTCATACAATCGATATCTTTGTAATTCCACTTAAACCCCATTTTCTTATGGATCAATTTCTTCATCCTGACCAAAGTATATTTCAGAAAAAAAAAACCCTATTGACTATCTATACATTGTTTAAACACAATCGCTTGCTAAGCCTAGTGATTAGGCTTTCAGATAGAGCCCTCTCTAGACTGAGGGGGTTAGACTTCAATCTGTATGATTTTTTTTGAAAAGGTTACCTTAGGAAGTTATTTGTTACATCCAAGAAAACTTTCTTAGTGATAACAAGTTTCTTCCGCCCCCCCTTTAATTCCTTTTGCAGCCCCTTTTTTGTGACTAGGAGAATCAACAACTGGGTTGGTTTCATACTCGCCGACACAGGGCCAATTCCAACTACTACCAAGATAACCCCTAGGTGTCTACATTTCCTCTTCCACAAAAATGGGTTAATTGGGGGGATTTTAACTCAAATCACTTTGATCATCACACTTCAATTACATGGGTTTCCTAGTCACCTTTCCCCCCTTAGGGCCCTTTTGCAACCCTTGATGTACTAATAAATACCTTATTTTAAGTTCCCACAATTCAATTTTTTTTTTTTTTTCCATTGAATTTTTTAACTTCAAATTTAGTATTTTTCACCTTCACAATTATCCTCTAAACATCTAAAAAATACATATCCACTCTATTTCGCAGACCAAAAATGATGTTCTTGAAATCCTTTTTTAAACTCCATTTTTATTTTTAAATAAAATGCATGCAACATATTTAAAGATTTAATTTAATATACATACATACATACATACATATAGATAGATAGATATAGAGATGGACACACACACACACATAAATTCTCCAAAAAAATAATTGATCCAAAAAGGTTTGTTATGTTCACCAAAAATGTTAAATAAACAAGATATATATTTCAAAATAAACAAATAGTTGTAACTAATTTATTTCAAATGATTTTTCAGTTAGACTCATTTTCAACTTTCTCAATATCTCTTTACTACATTTGTCTTCTCACTTCACACATAGACTAGATAAGACCATATTTTATGTTAGGTACCTATAATAATAATGTATCCCCTTATTGTTATGGTTACTGTAGCCCCATTATTGTTAATTTTTTCCCATGTAGTCCTCATATTATTATTATTGTGCCCCATAGAAGCCCACTATTTTTATTGTTGTGCCTTTAAATTATTATTGTTATGTCGACTCTAATTATATTGTGACCCCTTTGACTCCTATATATAGAAAGGAGGTTTTTTCATTTGAATCATCCAAGGATTGTTTATTTATGTAATTTAAAACAGGTTTTTCGCTTGAAGTGGATAATTTTTAAGTCGCTGATATATCGTTTCTTCTATTTTGTGAGTTGTTTGTGTAATATTTCGTATCAGAGCTTTGGATTCTACTGGTTCACTTCTTCAAACAGGTCATCGTGGAATTTTCATGATAACATTTTTTTTACGAGGCTTAAGAAGCTGAAATTTATACCACTTGGAGCCGCAATATTGTTGAACTTCTTATAAAAAATTCGTATCTTGGTTTTCTATATTTTTGGAGATATGATCCCAGGAAGTTAGAGTGTTTGCAGGCTCCAAAATTCAGTCTCAAATAGGTGACCTAGGGAAAATAGTCATATCTTTCGTTTTAGGCATCAGATTTAAGTTCCGTGAAATGTGGTTGAAAGTACATATACTGCAGTGTTTTATTGTAGCAAGTTTAGGGCCAATATAGAAATAATAACACACAAAACTCCATACAAGTTTTCTCTATTGAACCAGTCTATAATCAGGTCGTCATGGGAGATTGGGCATAACTCTTTGCTGAAGAATTCAATATCGATCTGAACTATGGCGTTGTAAATAAGACTTAGAGGGATACGCCAGGACATAATGTTAGATCTTAGAGATCCAAAATTACAAATATATAACAAATTCAATATCTAGCTACTACAAAGCAAGAAAAAAATGTATTTTTTTTTAAATTTTGCATAAGTCTTGTTTGAAAAATCAGTTTGAAGTGATTAAAAGGGCATACTGAAGTATAGATATCAGTATTTGGTTCTGATATGTCTCCCAAACAAAAAAAAATCTACACCCATTAAGTCCTGAGAAACCTCTACTATGATGCATGAATAACAATAAATGCAACATGATATATCTAAATTATGAGACTAAGTGCAACAAATCTTGCTCTTGTAAGGTGTAACAAAAATTTAAATGGAAGATAAGATACATTTTTTTGAAGAATGGTATGGAATATAATATGGATGGTATATAAGAGAAAATTAAATTCAACGTGGAATATTTGAAGAATGGTTTAAATGAAGACATGGAAAGTTTGAAGGAATGTTTGAAAAATTTGCTACAAGAAATGATACTTAATGAAGAAATAGTATTAGATGAAAATAGTGAGGAGAATAAAAAACATGTTAATCATTATTTCATAGACTCTAATGTTGTATTGAAGACCCACAATATTCCAAATATCAATATGAGGAAGTTTTATGGCAAGGATCTGGTAACATGGATAATATAGATGGAGCAATATTTTGATCTTCATAATGTGCAACACACACTAATGGTACACATTTAAAATTTATATTTAGAACCCAATCAGTTTTTATCACATATATGGATGTTTTCTTGTAAATCACTTGTCACTTGGTCAAATTTTCGGAGGAAGTGATAGAAAATTATAAGGATACAAAAAGAAACACCTTCTTTAGCCAATTGATAAATCTCAAAGAAAAGGGTTCAATGGAAGAGTAGATTGAGGAATTTCAAAATTTTTATATCAGGATAAATGATATTCCAGAGGAGAATATGATTGATGTCTTCATAGGTACATTAAAGGATAAAATCCGAAATTAGGTTTGCCTTTGGGAACCTAATTCATTTTAGAAGGAATTTACGGTGGCAAGAGAATTTGAAAGAAAAATTATGGCAATGAAGAAGTCTACCACTCACAACTATAAAGATGGAAGCCTTGCCGCTTCTAGCCTTCCACAACCTACAAGGTTGACACCATAAAAATTGGAGGAAAAAAGTGAAAAAGGACTTTCTTACAATTGTGATATAAAATACATTAAATGTCATAAGTGTGCTGAGAATAAATTATTTTACATAGATTGTGAAGAGGAGGAATAAAAGGAAAAAGAAACATAAAAAGAGAGGATATAAACCAGGAACCAACCGCAAGAAAATAAGAAATGAATTGGAACATATATTTTAATGCATGGCAGGAATTACCACTTCTCAAACTCTTAAGATAGAAGGACATATCAAGAAGAATAAGGTGATAGTGTTGATTGATTTAGGTAGTACCCATAATTTTATTTATTGTAAGTGTTATCAATCCACCAGATTCCCAAGGCTGAGGAAGGAATCCCAACCAAGGTAACCACAAACCAAGCTTTTGACTTGATAGCTAACCCTATCAAGCTAGAGAGGGCTCTCTCCAAAGGGTCACAGCCAGGAGGGCTGGAGAAATTAAGGTTTAGGGCTAGATAATGAGTGCAACGGGTTGTTTTCATTTGGTTTGGAAAACCAGTGGATAAAGGAATTAGGTCAAGGAGAGCTAGGTAAGGGCAAATGGAGTTAGGGTTGGAGGGATCAATAGGGAAAGATGGGTACAATGCCAATCCCTTGAAAGAAATGGTTGTGGAATGGTTTTGAAACTGTAATAAGGCTGAGAAAATCATAGGGGATGTATTTCTCTCAGACAGAAGATAATGAGTAAAATATGATGAGCTACCCAAAACAGAGCATGGCAGACATGTATTATGAATTTTTAACTTATAAAATATCATAACATAGAAATGAAAGTGAATATGAACAATAGATTCAAAAACATGATATTGAAGAAGAAAAAGTGAAAGACATTCAATGCCACAAGTATCCCACAAATGTAGCTGCAACCCTCTTTATTATCTTGGCCAAAACTAAGTACAAGTTCCCTTGATCTACTAGTGAAATCAAACTAATTCCAACTTCCAACCATTGAAAATGAGTAAAAACTGACATGATACAGGCCTCAAACAACCTCTCACAACCTCAAGGGCTGAATCCCTAAGAGGAGGAGCTGATCCACTAAAGTCTGAACTGAAACCTAGAGTGTAGGGTGGTCAAAGTGACTCAACCCTAAATTTTTGCAAAATAATTCATTATACCTCATTTTCTTGATTTACCTAATTTATTTACCCTAGTAAATAGTAAAAACATGGAAACTCAAAAAATTTATGAAGACTGTCAAAAACACAATTTCCTTGTAAAACGCATAGCATATAGGTAGAAAAAATGACCTCTATTCAAGGCTGAATTTGAGTGCCTTCCCGATATCCAAATCTTCTCCATCATGTCTCATTGGAAAGCCCTCTAAGTTTGATTTCCAGAACTACCTTCATTTTTCAAAATGGTTATCATGTGCTATGTTCAAAACATTTTCTCCCAATACTAGTAAATGTGGAGTGACGAGGTAGATTTTGCGGTAGAAACATGAAATTTTGATGGTTTTTTGACTTTTTGATGGACCATTTCTCCTCCAAAAACTCTGAAAATTCATAGGGTTTATGTCCTCATCAATAAAAATCTACCAGTGGTGGCCATTTTTCATTTAGATGCTCCAAAAAAGAGAATAACGTCCAAGGTCCTATGCGTTTACCAAATTTTCTGTGTGCAAAATATTCTCAAAAACACAGAAATGAACAAAATGCTAAATTTTCCAAAATTTTGTCAAAATTATGAGGGTACTTGCTAATCAAGTGTTTGAGGCATGGAGTGACACCTCGAAAAGTATGTCTAACTTCTCTTTCTCTTCTTTCTTAGTCAAAACTTCAATCTCGGCATTCGCTCTTTTGAGCTTGGCCAATGCAATTCTCTCTTTCCGGGCACGAAGTTTGACCCTTGTTCCCAACAAGTCATTGTCCTTTTTGGCTTTCTCTAGCAACTTTTCCAAATGTAGATTTTCTCTATCAAGCCATGGTTCCCTGTTCTTGTTGATTTCTGGGGAAAGCTATTCATTTAGTGTGGGTTGGTCTGCTAGGTCAACTTCCCTTTGTCTCTCTAGGGATAGAGCTCTTTTAAGCCCTCTAGTCCTAGGTCTTTGTCTTTGAGGCTGATCCTCATCATCATCAAGTTCACCAAACTTTTCCAATATTTCCTCAAGATGTTGATCAGCGGTTGTCATTGATGTCAACCCAAGCAGGACCAGGGGTAACCCCAATATTTCATAGGAATTTTGACCTAAAAAATTAATGTATTATGGGTCAAGCATCATCTATATGGTTTCTACTTGTCGAGATGTTTCTGTTGATATATGGCATGCCACATAATTCTTCACGGTTTGAGATATATTCATGTTTGACATTTGCACCCCCAATTAGTGGGCTTAAACCCCATGGGGTTGTGGCATGGGTCATTGAAAGGTCATAATTAATATTTTTTAAGCTCCTAAAATCCCTCCCACGTTCACTTGTTGAAGCCCCTCTCAAACTAAGCGTTTATATAAAGTGTGATCCTCATATCCTCCTTATGTAGGGATTTCTCTATCTGAAATAGGTCATCGTGGAATTTTCCCTCTAACTTTTTTTCTACGAAGGTAAAAAGATGAAATTTTTATGAGGAAAAGCGGAAATCCTGAAGAAGCTCCCATAAAAATTTCAAATCAAAGTGCACAATATTTTCAGAAATATGATCTATGGAATTCAGTGTTTTTTCACGCTTCTAAAATTCATCTCAAAGAAGTGACCTTAGGAAAATCATCATAACTATCTCTTTGAATATTAGATTGGAATTATGTAAAAAATGGTAGATATTACATGGAATTTGGTTTTCGCTCTATTAATTTTAGAACAGAATAAAGAAACATTGACGCGTGGCACGTCGTGCAAGTTTTCTCTACTAAAATAGTCCATAATTAGGGCATTGTGAGAGATTGGGTATAACTCTCTCTTGAAGAATAGAAATTGGGTCAAACCTGTGGCATTTGAAAGATGACTCAGAGGAGTACTAAAGGACCGAGAATCACATATCGGGGATTAAAATAATAGAGATACACCAGATTCAATATCGAGGTCCTAGAAGGCAAGAAAAAGCTAGATCATGTGTTATCATGGGCTGCAAAGGACCATAATTTCTAGGGTAGAAAAGCAAAGTAAGGTGCAGCAAAGGGTAGCATGGCAAGAGTAGCAACTAAGGTGTAGAAAAGTGGAAAGAAGTTCATCACATGAAGTCTTCAAGTGGGAAGCATTGCATACAGTCACTGTAAACGTATCATTATACTAAGTCATTGTAAATACATCATTGTAAAAAATTGTACTAGTGTCTATCTGCCAAGAGTTTAAGAGGTAGTGTCGGAAGGTCTAGGATAATAATTAGGTGGTTGTGTCATAGTTGGGTTTACGGTCTAGTGTGTATTATTCTTCTATATCATTATATATCATTATAAAGTGGACCATTTTCCCTGGTACGGGAGTCCATTCTTTTTTTATTCTTCTATAGGGTGGTAGGGTGGTGCTAGGCTGGTGCATGAAGTCACCAAAAATTTCAAGCCTATGAAAAATTTAGGGTGGT
Source organism: Pinus albicaulis (assembly GCA_034641835.2). Taxonomy (NCBI): domain Eukaryota; kingdom Viridiplantae; phylum Streptophyta; class Pinopsida; order Pinales; family Pinaceae; genus Pinus; species Pinus albicaulis. The sequence goes on from CM076578.1 coordinate 183,309,559, forward strand.
ATGGTGGTTCTAGGGTGAGTTGTATCTCATTGGGTGTTGGGGAATCCGTTCAGTTGACTACTGAAGAATATTGGTCGTTGGTGCGTCCATCTGGTGGGAGCTGGAGAAGAATGCTTTTCTAGATTCTAGGAAGTTGGAGATTTATTTCCAATTAGAGTTGAATATTAAATAATTATTAGAAAAGCATTAGGTGGTTTTTGTCCTGGAGTGGGTTTCCACCTTAAAAAATGTGTGCACTTGTGTTCCTTTTGTTTACTTATATCATTGTAAAAACACTGATAATAATTGAAGATTAACTAATGCTCTAATTGAAAGGAATATTGATTCACCCCCCCCCCCCCCCCCCCCTCTAAGTATTTCCAACAATTCGAATCAGAGCTTGGTTCCTTCAATAGCAGTTTAACAGCTTGAAGGAGGTCATGGATCATACCAAGAATCGTGTACCTCTATTCAGTGAAAATAATTATGCATTCTGGAAAGGAAGAATGGAGGCTTATCTCTTGGCGCAAGGTTATGAAGTATGGGACACTGTTGAAAATGGATTTACATCAACCACAGATGAGCAAGGTAATAAAAATTTGGTAAATGATGCAAAAGCAAATAATATTATTATCATTGGACTTATTGAATCTGCTTATGATAAGGTGTTGGGTTGTAAAACTGCCAAAACTGTATGGGACAAGCCTGAGAATATATATGCAAGTGACTCAAATGTCAAAGAATAAAAGCTTCAAATCTATAGAGAAAAATTTGAGCAACTCCGAATGAAAGAAGATTGCAACATTTCTGCATACTTCCAATACGTTGATGAAATAACCAATACTCTAGAAGGATTGGGAGAGCCAGTTGACGAAAAGACTATTATACAAAAGATTCTTAGAATTTTACCAGGGAGATTCAACCCAAAGGTATTGGTCTTAGAATACAGTAAAAATCTAGAAAAACTTAGCAAAGAGGAATTACATGGAGTTCTCATAGCATATGAAATTATACTTGATGAAGAAGAGGGTACTTCACATCTAGAAACCGTGTTCATTGCATCTAAGAAAACCAATAAGGACAAACAACCTTCAATTGAAAAGATATGCACCTGCAAGTGTGAAGAAAAGGGAGATGATGGAGAGGGTCTTTCAGATGAATAGTATGCTTACTTTACAACAAAACTAAAAATTGGTAAGTGAAAATTCAAAGGTAAACTTCCATTGATATGTTTTGGCTGTGGTGAGGTTGGGCATTTCGTAGCAAAATGTCCAAACTGAAGTGATTGAAACTCAAAATGAAAGAAAGGCTTTAAGAAATTCAACAAGCAAGGAACCAAAAGGAGCTTTCTCTCTAAAGAAGATAGCTTATCATCCGATGAAGGCAATGACAATGAAGAAGAAGCCAATAAGAGAGTATTGTTTATGGCCAAGCACAATAAACAAGAGGTATCAAACAACGAAGAAGAAGGATTGACCATAGACAAATTTTCTAAGGAAGCAATCAAGCTTATAAAAGAGCTCAAGGCAGAGAAGATTCATTCCAATACTCTTGAAGAGCAAGTTCATGGTCTCAAAATTGAAGTTGAAGAACACAAATGCATTGAAGATTCACTTCAAAAGAATTTGGAAGAAAGCAACCAAGAAAGGGAAGATATAGAAGTCGAAGTAGTCTCGCTGCGTAAGGAAGTGAAGAAAGGAAAAACTATCCAAAACTATGCCAACAACTCAAGGGCATTGGAAGAACTCATCAACAATCAATGATCTTACAATGACAAAACTGGCATCGGTTACAAAGAAGAAGAAGCAGGACCTTCTATAACAAAATACAATGAACCTATGATATCTGACATGCATGTAGACTTTATTGGACAAGATTTGCAAGAACAACCTTGGAAGACAATTCCTCAACAAAGTTTTCCATCGAGGTACAAACATATTTTTTATGGTTATTGTTATTCATGTGGAAAATTTGGTCATAAAGCTATAGAATGTCGCACATACCCCAGGAACGAATACAATTCCAAGAGATCTGTCAAATATGAACCTCCCAGGGCTCAACGAAACATCAATAGATTTGAACATTTAAGAAATAATATTGAATGTTGCAAATTTCGAAACTTTGGACACATAGCTAGAGACTGCAGACTTGAAAATCTTCCAGAAGATTATTCGAAGCCACTAAACGAATGAACATGGAAGAAGAAGAAGATTTATAATTGTGCTCTCACTCTCAAGGCTCAAAACAACAAATATGTGTGGTATGTTTATAGCGGTTTCTCAATGGATATGACTAGAGATAGAAAGAAATTTGTATCTCTGAAAGAGAAGAAGGATGGAACCGTGTCCTTTAGAAATGATGGATCTTCAAATGTTATAGGATCAGGCACCGTCACTCTTGGAAGAAAAGATGCTCTAGCCAAGAATGTTCTATTGGTTGAAAACATGAATCAAAATCTGCTCAGCATTGGACAAATGTGTGATCAAGGACACACAATACTATTCAACTCCACAAAATGTGAAATCAGAGAAGGTAGATATGGTGAAATTGTGGCTACAACAATTCGAGCTCCAAATGACATATATGTTGCAGATGAAGCAAATAAAGCATGTCTAATAGCTAAAGAGGATGATATAATATTAGGTAGCGATGGTGATCGACTAAGTAAGAATTTTCCTACAAAGACGCAAAGTGATTTCGAGATGTCTTTACTTGGTGAGTGGACATACTTCTTAGGGCTTCAAATATCTCAGCAAGAGAAAGGAATATTTATATGTCAAGCTAAGTACATCAAGGAAATGCTAAAGAAATTCAAAATGCAAGATTGCAAACCCATCCTTACTCCGATGGTAACAGGTTGCAAATTGAGCATAGACGACTCATCTAAGGATGTGTATCAAAGGTTGTACAGATCTATGATTGGTAGTCTTCTTTATGTAATAGCGTCCCGACAAGATGTTATGCAAGCAGTTGGAAAAGTAGAAATATTCCAAGCAACACCAAAAGAATCACATATTATTGCCATCAAAATAATTCTCTGATATCTAAAGGGAACAAAAAATTATGGCTTGTGGTATCCCAAGGGTAACAATTTCATTATTCATGCCTTTACAGAAGCATATTGGGCAGGAAGCATTGATTATCGTGAGAGTAGTCGTGAAGCATTGGAATATCTTCGCCAGAATGTTGGGATTCTCCCAAGTTCTCATTAGATTTTCCTTATTCGTAATATAAAGGGGGAGTGGAAGTGTGTACAGGTCCGTAGGATGGTTGTGTGTCAGCTGGACTTACTCTTTACCATTGATGTCAAAGGGGGAGAGAATGTTGTAGGAATAGGTGTCATGATCGCAGGGGGAGTACTTGTGTTGCCATCAATGCCAAAGGGGGAGATTGTTGATCAACGGTTGTCATTGATGTCAACCCAAGCAGCACCAGGGGCAACCCCAATATTGCATGGGAAATGTTACCTACCAAATTAATACATTTTGGGTCAAGAATGATTTTTATGGTTTCTATTTGTCGAGATGTTTCCGTTGATATATGGCACGACACATAATTCTTCAAGGTTTGAGAGATATTCATGTTTGAAGTTTGTACCCCCAGTTAGTGGGCTTAAACCCCATGGGGTTGTGGCATGGGTGATTGAAAATTCATAATTAATATTTTTTAAGCTCCTAAAATCCCTCCCACGTTCACTTTTTGAAGCCCCTCTCAACCTAAGCATTTATATAAATTGTGATCCTTATATCCTCCTTATGTAGGGATTTCGCTATCTGAAACAGCCCATCATGGAATTTTAGTTCTAAAATTTTTTATATGAAGGTTCAGAAGCTGAAATTTTTGTGAGGTGAATCAGAAATCCTATGGAAGCTCATGCAAAAATTTTAGGTCAAGGTGCACAATATTTTCGAAGATATGATCTGTGGAAGTTAGTGTTTTTGCAGGCTCCTGAAATTCATCTCAAAGAAGTGATCTTGGGAAAATCGTCATAACTATCTCTCTAAGTATTTGATTGGAATTCTGAAAAAAGTGGTAGATAGTTCATGGACTATAGTTTTTACTATATCAATTTCAGAGCCGAATGAAGAAATAGTGACACGTGGCATGCCGTACAAGTTCACTCTACAGAAACAGTCCATAATTAGGGCATTGTGAGAGATTGGGCATAACTCTCCCTTGAAGAATCCAAATTGGGTCAGACCTGTGGCATTGGAAAGATGAATTAGAGGAGTACTACAGGACTAAAAATCACATATTGGGGATCTGAAATAACAAAGATACACCAGATTCAATATCCAGCTCCTAGAAGACAAGAAAAAGCTAGATCATGTGTTTTCAAGGGTTCCAAAGGACCAGCCTTTCTAGGGAAACAAAGAAAAGAAAGGTGTAACAAAGGGTAGCATGAAAAGAGTAGAAACCAAGATGTAGAACAACAGCAAGAATTTCATGACATGAAGTCCTCAAGTGGGCAGCACTGCATACAGTCACTGTAAAGGTATCATTGTACTAAGTCATTGTAAATACATTATTGTAAAAAATTGTACTAGTGTCTATCTAGTTGAATATGTAGTGTCAAGAGGTCTAGGAACATCATTAGGTGGTTATGTCATTGTTTGGGTTATGGTCTAGTGTGTCTTCTTCTTCTACATCATTCTATATCATTGTAAAGTGGACCATTTTCCCTAGTATGGGAGTCCATTCTTCTTTTATTCTTCTATAGGGTGTTAAGGTGGTGCTAGGCTGGTGCATGAAGTCACCAACAAGTTCAAGCCTGTGAAAAATTCAGGGTGGTCGGATGGTGCTAGGGTGAGTTGTAGCTCATTGGGTGTTGGGGCATCCATTCAGTTGACTACTGAAGAATCTTGGGCGTTGGAGCGTTCATCCAGTGGGAGCTCGAGAAGGATTGTTTTCTAGATTATAGGAAGTTGGAGCTTTATTTTCAATTGGAGTTGAATATTAAAGAATTATTAGAAAAATGTTAGGTGGTTTTTGTCCCAGAGTGGGTTTCCACCTTAAAAAATGTGTGTATTTGTGTTCCTTTTGTTTACTACTATCACTATACAAACACTGATAATAATTGAAGATTAAATAATGCTCTAATTGAAAGGAATACTGAGTCACCCCCCCCCCCCCCCTTCTCAGTATTTCCAGCACAAGCAAGGCTTTAGACTTCTCTTCCTCTCTTTGTGCTTTAATGCATTTCACTTCATTGATGACCTGTTTAGTTTCCAGCTGCTGGTTTTCTTGCTCAAGAAATTGAATCACATACTTGGCCCTCTCAATATTATTTTGGATCTCATTAATATTAGCCTCTTTACCTTTAATTACTGCATTGGTGATTTTTTCCTCATCTTCCTCACCTATGTCAATAAATTGAAATTATTTTTTTGTCTCCTGGTTGTCCTCCTGATCATGAAATATTGGCTCCATCACCTATTCCTTACCTTTATCTACCTACTGTGTTGATGAAGAAGGCATGGCCCCTTTCACTCCAAGTGAAGAAAACACATGCCTATAGCCTCTCTGGTAAGCTTTGGTCAATGGCTCAACCTTAGCCAAAATAGCCCATTTTTCCTCAATGTCTTCATCATTGTTTGATGACTCAGAATCATAATGTGATGACGATGTAGGGTTATCAAAAGGTGAATAAGAAGGCTCAATATGAGGTGAATGGAGCCAATCTGGTAATGGTGTATGAACAATAGGTTGAGATGGAGGGATAAATGAGGGAGGATGAGATGATGAAGGTGTATTCTAGCCATGCTAACTATGTGGGGCAGTGGAAATATCATTGGATATGAAGGTGTCCCATGGAATGTTTAACTGATCAATTTGATGCATGACTATAATTTTGATGAGGGAGTGGTGGAAGAGGCTTTGCATTTGATGATCATAATCTCTCTTTTAGGAAATAAATTTCATTTTATCAATGCTCAGGGAGAGATAATAGGGTATGTGAAGCATTCTGACCCTAGTGATGTGCATTAGGAGCCGAATATGATAGGAATAGATTCTAGAAAACCTTCCCTCACAAGTGAAGTATTTCATGATGATTTTCATCATGGGGACATTTCTTTCAAGGAGGTGGGAAAAAGGAAAAATTGTCTTTATATCATTCTTGTACCTTGGTTTAAGATATGGATCATAATAATAATGATTGAGGTTTCCTTGTTCAAACCATATTTCTCCTAAATTTGGGATGCCTACAGTAGCTACAATAATATTAGTGGACATAGTGAAATTGACCCTGACAAGAGTTACCTATTTGTCATGAAGGTTAATGATGAACAATATTGTCAACATAGGATGGAACTGGATTATTTGCACTTTCTCACAAAATTCAAAGGAACCTACATGATTAAAGCATGACATGGTGAGGGGAGATGACATAAGCTCTCTAGTAGTTGCTAGTTCATGTCTGATGACTTTCCCTCCCTTCTTATATGCCTTTTTCATCTATCTCTCTTCCTCACTATAAATTTTGTTCTCCTCTTCAGCCATAGTTGATGTCAAAAACCCTAGGTTGATGGAATGAAATGGAGGAATGTGAAGAGAAAGGAAGTGTTGGGAAATAAAGGGAATGGGAAAGTGAAGGGAGCATAGGTAAGTAACCCTACGACTTAAGGCTATATAGGGATGAAATTGTTTAGGAAATGGGAAAATAGGGAAATGGGATAATGTTTATAGGAAGGTGAAGGGAAGTGTATAATAGTTTAGGGATTAGGTTTAAATAAGAATTAGGGTTTCTTTCTTTAGAAATAATTTTGGATGACTATGAAGCACAAAAATAAATCAATGAGATGATTTATGGGTTACTTACTGATAAATGGATCTTTGAAGAACCCTTGTGCAAATATTGAGCATGAAATGATGAAGTGGCAGGCTGTGAGAGGATTTTTGGCACTTGTTGAGTGGACGTGCAACGTCCTGCTGAATGTGTAGAGTCATTTCCAAATGCATAGTGAACTCTCAAAACGTGTAGTGCCAGTTAAAAATTTCACGGAAAATCTTGACCAAACACGCATCGTCATCCCCAAATGTGTAACGTCCCTCCTGAATGCGCATCGACCTCGAGAACGCCCAGCGAGTAGCAAATTTTTCCTAGTGACCCTCTGAAATTTCGAATTTTCTCCTTTGATGAAGATTGTTGAAGGACGAATGAGACAAATGGGCTTTGCCTTGAGGTGTTGAGGGATTTTATAGTCTAGTGGATTTTATTTATAATTTTAAAGACCCACTTTCCTTTTGTTCACTTTTCAAATCTCAAACTTTGACATTGATGCTCTTTGACTTTTCTAACTTTTTGTTTTGCAGGTTGATTAGTTGATGGAGTTTGACTTCCTTTGCTTCAGTTTTCCAAGATTTCTTGAGTTGGAAGATTAGGGAAGGAATTATTACATACAAAAAACATAAAATTACATTTGAAAATAAAAAATACATTATATTTTTTATTTTATATCAAAATGACATTTTGATATTAAAATCATAGAAATCAAAATTACAGCTTGAACAATATAATAGTTATGTAGTGATGATCTTCTATTGATGAAAATAGAATGACTTTGAGACACTCTCATATGTTTTCTGACTTTATTTGGATGAAGTGATGCATTTTAGACCTCGAAACACAAAACCCTAATGACCTAACGAGACTCTGAAACCTAATTTCCATGACTGACTTTAACTGAGACAGGACATGGAAAAATGAGTTTTTTATAAGTGTTATTATGCTCAAGAATACATGGGAGTGAGTCAAAAAATATTTTTTTCTGATGGAGAGTGAAGTTTTATTGAGGGAGGCTACCATCATTGAAACAATTTTTAACATGACCTAATGGAATGATATAAAAGTTTTAGAATGAGACACCTAAAATGAGAGTGAAGGAATGATATTGATCACTTATGGCAGAATGCATATTCTGACACTAACATTGGCCTTATTGGGGATGGCAGCTCTAAACGACATGTCAAGAACCATAGATCTCTAGGTTTTGAAGATCAGTCCCTCTTCCATTGGGCCAATACGGTCAAAAATAACTGAAACTGAAAAGTAGGACTGATTTTTTTATAATTCAATGACAAAAACTAAATGAAACTGACTCAAATAAAGAACTTACTAAACTTATTTATGACAGTACATCACCGAGACTTGAGGGCTTAAAATCCTAATAACAACCACCCGCCTGCTAAAGACATATTTACAATCATGTGAAGTGATCCTTCCAGTGTAAGGAATCTAGCAAATGGATACTTACTGAAATTTTGCTCTCATTTTCCTCGAGCAAGAAGAAAAAACAAAAAATAGGCGACTCCAAGTGTATACTAAACATGTGCTTCTAGTCCATGAAAACAAGAAAATACATCTTCCCTGCTAACTATAGAAAACCAGTAAAAGGATCTTAAAAAATATGAAATGTTACCTTGTCTTGAGAGTCAGCAAAAACACAAGCATACTCTTCATTATTATCTAAAATAACACTTGGTTGTTGATCCATAGGATAGCATAAGGAAGTATGAATTTCTACTATCTGAGTTTTTGTTGCAATCTCCTCAAGCATGAGCAACTCTGATTATTTCTATGGCATACTGTCTCTCTTAGGCTCATACTACTCAAATTTATAATCTAAATCATCTTTGAACATAAAAAATTCTTGAAGATTATTAAACATGACAACACTATCTTCTTCATGAGAGAAAAAAATATCTATTAGTTGATCTCCTTGAAGGAAATCATCATCACAAATCAGTTTACTCACAAAAACTTCTTGTATGGCTTGATAAGTGTCATGAATATCATCATTCAAACCCAGAATTTCACTTTCAATGATGGAAGACACTTCACTTACACATCCTTGACTATGTGAATAGTGTAAGAGCTAAAAATATGCATTGGCTTGGGTTGTAATATGACTATTCAGGAAGTGATCTATATCATCTTCAGACAAAGGAGAAAACTGAGTTTTAAGAAATTTACATTGATTTGGTGATTTTCATTTTCAGTGTCGAGAATTGGCACTTCTGTTTATTGGTCCCAGTATGTCTCATTTAAGGAGGGAGCTACTGATTATTGTTGGTGATGAAAAGGGTTATCATACAAAGGCTGAAGGATCTTTTCATCCAAGGAGGAAAATTCTGATTCGTGTTCAGAATAAAAATCATCAAGGGATTCTATGAGCTCATCATATAGACACTCTCCATCGCCATACAAATTTTCAAGAAACTTAATGAAATTATTAGAGATCTCACAACAAATATCAATCATCGACAAGGAAGAGTTATATCTTTGATAATGTTGAAACAAAACTAAATGAAAGTCCTTTAGAGAATATAAACTAGCAGATGGTAGATCCTCATACCATGATCTCACTTTTTCCTCCAAGATATCCATAAACATCTTCACCAGAGAATATTCAGGAAACTCAATCTTTATTCTATGAATATACAAATGAAATTTGGCCAAATGAAAACTAGCACCTTCACCGTCTTGACCCCTAAACTTTGACAGTCCTGATTGCCAATCTATATGAGGAATATGGTTCGAAAAACTAGGAATATCAGCTCGATTCACTAGAGCATACCTTCGAGCAATAAAATCCATTTTTACAATAGTAAGTCACGAAGAAGCTCTTTAGGCTATTGGTCCTTGAAGAGTATAGTTGGCATGAGAACGCTTAATCGTGGAATTTTTTGCCACTGGAGTGGCTAGGTGAATGATGCACAACCTTCTTGTGCCTGATCATTGTTCACCATCAACAACCATGTCTGATATTTTTCGTACAGCCATGGAATATTTTTCTTTTCACCTCCCCAGCAATGACGCCAATATGTTATCACACCACCATATTCCCAAGGCTAAGGAAGGAATCCTAACAAAAATAACCACAAACCAATCTTTTGACTTGATATATAGCCCTATCAGGCTAGAGAGGGCTCTCTCCAACGGGTCACAACCAGGAGGGCTGGAACAATTAGGGTTTTAGGCTAGATAGTGAGTGCAAGGGGTTGTTTTTATTTGGTTGAGAAAATCGATGGATAAAGGAATTAGGTCAAGGAAATATAGGTCAGGGAAAATGGAGTTAGGGTTGTAGGTATCAATGGGAAAAGGTAGGTACAATGCCAATCACTTGAAAGAAATGGTTGTGGAATGGTTTTGAAACTATAAGAAGGCTGAGAAAATCATAAGGGATGTATTTCTCTTAAACAAAATATAATGAACAAAATATGATGAGATACCCAAAACAGATCATGGTAGACATGTATTATGAATTTCTAAGTTGTAAAAGATCATAACATTGAAATCAAAGTGAATATGAAAAATAAATTCAAACACACGATAATGAATAAGAAACTATGAAAGGCATTCAATACCACAGGTATCCCATAAATGTAGTTGCAACTCCTGTTTATTAGCTTGGCCAAAACTGAGTACAAGTTCCCTTGATCAACTAGAAAAATCAAAATGAATCCAACTTCCAAAATTGAAAATGAGTAAAAAATGAATTTATATAGGCCTTGAACAACCTCTCCCAACCATAGGGGCAGAATCCCTTAGAGGGGGATAAGATCCACTAAAGTTTGAATTGAAACCTAGAGTGTAGGGAGGTCAAAGTGACTCAACCCTAAATGTTTTGCAAATTGATTCATTACACCTCATTTGCTTGATTTAACTAATGTATTTACCCAATTAAATAGTAAAAAAATGATAATTACGTTCATATTCATAATTTACATAGGTAAATTCAAAATTTCCCAAGGTGAAAGTCAAAACTGGAGTGAAACTCAGAAAATTTCTGAAGACTGTAAAAACACAATTTCCTTGTAAAACATGCAATGTCCAGGCAGAAAACATGACCTCTATTCAAGTATGGATTCAAGTGGCTTCACGGTATCCAAATATTCTCGATGATGGCTCATTGGAAATCGCTTTGAGTTTGATTTCCAGAACTACCTCCAGTTTTCAAAATGGTGCTCATTTTCCATGTCAAAAACCTCTTATTCCAATACTAGTAAACGCGCAGTGACCAGCCAGTTTTTGAGGCAAAAACATGACATTTTGATGGTTTTTTGAATTTTTGATGGAATAGTTCTCCTCCAAAAACTATGAAACTTAATAGGTTTGATGTCATCGTCAATAGAAACCTTCTAGTGGTGGCCATTTTTCATTTAGATGCTCCAAAAAAAATCATAGCATCCAAGGCACTGCACGTTTACCAATTTTTTTGTGTGCAAAATATTCTCAAAAAAATAGAAATGAACAAAACGCTAAGTTTGCCAAAATTTTGCCAAACTTGTGAGGGTACTTTCTCATCAAGTGTTTGAGGCATGGAGTGACACATCAACAATTATTTCGAACTTCTCTTTCTCTTCTTGCTTGGTCAAAACTTTAAGCTTGGCATTGGCTCTTTTAAGCTTGGCTAGTGCAATTCTCTCTTTCTAGGCTTGAAGTTTGACCCTTGTTCTCAACAAGTCATTGTCCTTGTTGGAATTCTCTATCAAATTCTCAGAATGTATATTGGTTCTATCAATCCATGGTTCCCTGTTCTTGTTGATTTCTAGGGCAAGCTGTTCATTTAGTGTGAGTTGGTCTGTTAGATCAGCTTCCTTTATCTCTCTAGGGCTAGAGATTTTTTCAGCCCTCTAGTCCTAGGTCTTTGTATTTGAGGTTGATCCTCATCATCATAAAGTTTACCAAACTTTTCCAATGTTTCCTCAAGAAATGATTTAGCCTTCTCTACCTCTCTTTGTGCTTTGATGCATTTCACTTCATTGACGACTTGTTTAGTTTCCAGCCACTAGTTTTCTTTCTCAAGAAAGTGAATCACATAATTGGCACTCTCAAGATTATTTTGGAGATCACTAATATCAGCCTCTTTACCTTTAAATATTGCGTTTGTTATTTTTTTTCTCATCTTCCTCACCTAGTTCAATCAACTAAAATTCTTGTTCTGTCTCAAGGTTGTCCTCCTCATCATGAAAGACTGGCTCCATCACCTATTCCTTACCTTTATCTACCTACTGCGTTGATGAAGAAGGCATGGCCCCTTTCACTCCAAGTGAGGAAAACACATGCCTATAGCCTCTCTGGTAAGTATTAGGAAATGGATCAACCTTAACCAAAATCGCCCATTTTGCCTCAATGTCTTCATCACTGCTTGATGACTCAGAATCATGATGTGATGATGATGTAGGGCTATAAAAAGTTGAAGAAGAAGGCTCAATATGAGGTGAATGAGGTGAATGGAGATGATATGATAAAGATGTATGAACAGTAGGCTAAGATAGAGAGATAGATGAGGGGGGATGAGATGATGAAGGTGCTTTTTGGCAATGTTGACTAGGTGGGGTAGCAAAAATCTCATTGGATATGAAGGTGTCCCATGGAATGTTTAACTGATCAAGTTGATGTATTACTATCATTTTTATGAGGGAGTGGTGGAAGAGACTCTACATTTGATGATCATAATCTCTCTTTTAGGAAATAAATTCCATTTTATCAATGCTCCAAGAGAGATAATATGGTATGTGAAGAATTCTGACCCTAGTGAAGTGCATGAGGAGCTGGATATGATAGGAATATAGTATATAAAACCTTTCCTCACAAGTGAAGTATTTCATGATGATTTTCATCATGGGGACATATCTGTCAAGGAGGTGGGAGAAAGGAAAAATTGTACTTTTATCATTCTTGTAACTTGGTTTAAGATATTTCTCATAATAATAGTGATTGAGGTTTCCTTGTTTAAACCATCTTTTTCCTACATTTTGGATCCCTGTAGCAGCTACAATAATATCAGTGGACATAGTGAAATTGAGCCCGACAAGAGTTACTTGTTTGTCAAGAAGGTTAGAGATGAACAATATTGTCAACATAGGATAGTACTGGGTTCTTTGCACTTTCTCAAAAAATTTGAAACAACTTGCATGATTAAAGCATGACACAGTGAGGGGAGATGCCATAAGCTCTCTAGTAGTTGTTGTTTTATGTCTGATGAATTTCCCTCCTTTCTTATATTGATTTTTCTTATGTCTCTCTTCCTCACTAGAACTTTTATTCTCCTCTTCAGCCATAGTTGATGTCAAAAACCCTAGGGTGATGGAATGAAATGGAGGAATGTGAAGTGAAATTAAGTGTTAAGAAATAAAGGGAATAGGAATGTGAAGGGAGCCTAGGTAGGTAACCCTATGAGTTAAGGCTATATAGGGATGAAATTGTTTAGGAAATCGGAAAATAGGGAAATGGGAGAAATTTTATAGGAAGGTGAAAGGAAGTGGATAACAATTTAGGGATTAGGTTTAAATAAGAATTAGGTTTTCTTGATTTAATAATTAAGTTTGAATGACTATGAATCACAACGATACATCAATTATATTATGTTTGGTTTACTTACTAATAAATGGAGATTTGAAGAACCCTTGTGCAAAGATTGAGTATGAAATGATGAAGTGGCAGGATGTGAGAGAATTTTTGGCGCTTGCTCAGTGAACGTGCAACACCCTTTCCAAATGTGTAGTGACCTCTCCAAACACGCAGCGCCAGTTAAAAATTGAACTGAAAATCTTGACAAAATGTGTAGCATCCCTCCTGAATGTGCAGCGACCTGGAGATCATGCAATGAGTAGCAATGTTTTCCCTGTTACACTCTAAAATTCTGAATTTTCTCCTTTGCTAAAGATTGTTGAAGGCTAAATGAGACAAATGGGCTTTGTCTTGATGTATTGAGGGCTTTTATAGTCTAGTGTATTTGATTTATAATTCGAAAGATCCACTTTCCTTATGTTCACTTTTGAAATCTCAAACTTTGACACTGATGCTCTTGGAATTTTCTCACTTTTTGTTTTGCAGGTTGATCAGTTGATGGATTTTGACTTTCTTTGCTTCAGTTTGGGAAGAGTGTTTGAGTTGGAATCTTAGGGAATGAATTATTACATATAAAAAACATAAAATTACATTTGAAAATAAAAAATAAATTACATTTTTTTATTTTATAACAAAATGACATTTTGATATTAAAATCATAGAAATCAAAATTACATCTTGAAAAAAATAATAGTTACATAGTGATGATATTTTATTGAGGAAGATAGAATGTATTTGAGTCACTGTCATATGTTTGCTGAATTTATTTGGATGAAGTAATGCATTTTAGACCTTGAAAGACAGAACCCTATTGACCTAATGAGGCTCTGAAACCTAATTTCCATGATTGAATTTAACTAAGAAAAGACATGGAAAAATGAGATTTTTATAAGTGTTATTATGCTGAAGAAGACATGGGAGTGAGTCAGCAAATATGGTTTTCTGATGGACAGTGAAGTTTTATTGAGCAAGGCTACCATCAGTGAAACAATTTTTAGCATGACCTAATGGAATGATATCAAAATTTTAGAATGAGACACCTAAAATGAGAATGAAGGAATCATATTGATCACTTATGGAAGAATGCATATTTAACACTAACAGTAAGATAGCCAAGGAATTTAATTGCTTCCTATATCCAGCACCAAAGTTTCAAGTGATGGTTGCAAATAGAGGAAATATAAATTTCTTTGGAAAGTTTCATAATATCAAGATATCCATGGGAGAATTTGTGTTGAATATTCCAATGATTTCCATTCCAATGGGTGATGTTGTTGTTTTACTAGGAGTCCAGTGGTTACAATATTTGGGTATGATAACTTTTAATTTTCAAGATATTTTCTTGAAATTATTTTGGGAAGGAAAGGAAGTTTAATTAATGGGTATCGCAGGGAAACCATGAAAGGTAATCATCTCTAATGGAATTACAAATATTCTAAAGAAAGAACAATGGGGTGTAATTTCATAATTATTCTCACTATATGTTCAAACATTTAAGTCATCTATTTCTCCAAATCTCCAGAAAATATTGGACAATAATTCCAAGGTATTTGAGACTCCCAAAGGCCTCCCACCTATTCTTAATAATGATCATTCTATTCATTTGATTCTAGGAAGTGTTACTCTGAACATTAGGCCTTACAGATCTCCTATGCCAAAAAAAGTGAAATTGAATGTATAGTTGCAAAAATGCTAGAGGTCGGTATAATTCAACCTAGTCAAAGTGTAGTATTCCCAAATGGGAAAATTAGCAATACATTCATAGAAAATTCATTTTTCAGAATTTTATGCATTAAAAGGTGAATGCATCCCATGGATCCATTATATTTGACATTATATTAACCAAATATGAAAGTAAATCATAAAAAAATCATTTTTTCCTAGTTAAATAGGCCTCCCATGGCCAAAACAACCCAAAAACACAACAAACCACAAGACTACTACAACACAGAAATACTGCATAAAGTGGTAGCACAGTTATTTGAGGGTTATAATGAAAAAATAGTGAGACAAATCAGATCTTCTGATGTATTAATCAAATAAGCTCAAAAAAAGAGATCTAGTCTCCTTTTACATAGATCCAAGATGACCCAGAAAGGGTCCCTTGACAAACATGATATACATGAAATATTTTCTACAAATCTATGGCTGAATCACACTGTAAGGATGAAGCTCTACATAAGAATGGTTGATCATACAAATAAATTTCTATAGCTCCTCCTACTAGGTTTCCGGGAAAAAGGTTGATCCTCCTCCTCGAAAAGTAGCTCATAAAACTAGGGATTAAACCCCTCCACTACAATACCTTAAGAAATAACACATTTTCTACAAGGGACTGCACTTTTTCTGAAGGTGACTACTTGGCCTAACACCAGGTCGTAAGAAATATAGCACAAAATTCTCTCCTCAGAATTCTTAAACAAGATCTCCAAGCAAGAGTGGGGAATTCCCCCATAAGAAAACCCTTCCACTAAACAGTGCAACAAAATTAGCAAAATAGCCAAAGGATGCAAAGAAGTATAAAAAAATCACATACAAAATATATTATTTAATCATGCCCAATATGGCTGCAATTCCCTCCATTATATAGTTTATGAGCTTCCTCACCAAGGATCCCACCAAATTATGAGGTTGCTTCCATGCAAAGGCTCCTCCACCAAAATTACGCTGTCTCCATTAGTCCCACTCATATTTTTACAACACTATTTGATTTAGTCAACCTTGACTTTATCTTCATGCATTGTCTCTTTTCACACCTTAAGTTTCTTCATTTTGACTCGCTAGTTTGATCTTCATTCACATTGAGTTGTCTTTATTTGTGATCCACTCCTCATATAATAATGTTGTTGACTTGGTCAAACTTGACTTTTTCCACACATTTTAGAACCTGTTCACACATGAGGATGTTTGATCTAGTTAACAACATGATCCATTTTCACATTATGAGGGATTTTATCCCTACTTAAGCAACTTATGAGCCTCCTTGCCCATTTATTCATCTAACTAGATATTAAAAGAAAGATTAATATTCCTATTAGTTGCATGCTAATTTAGGAATATTACAGTCTTCCCCTACCAAAGGTTGCTTTTCCTCAAGCAACTGTAAGGGTGCTACAAAATCTCCCCTCCTCCTCTTGGGGCCTCCACATCCAATAGTCTCCACCATTGCCTCAGATATTCTGCAACAATTCTATCTCCCAATGGTTCCTCCCAAGTGTGTAAAATGGCCTTTGCTAGCTAAACCAAATCGCTCTCATCATGAAATAATGGAAGTTATATATGGAAACCTTCTTGCTGATCAATGGACTCCTCAAGATAGAAGTTATGAGAATCATGGGGAACTTCATTAGAAATGAAAGGCCCCCATTTCCATGCTATCATCCAAATGAAATGAATCACCTCCCAGCTTTATAATTCATAGAAAAGTTCCTCCCAAATGCTTATGAGAGGCATGTCCCAAGTGTTCCAAACAATCATATGGCCCACCTCATAAAGAAACACGTGATCTAATATAGTGGCCATATCTTCTTCCATTCTCCCCTTGAAACATGTAGTGCAAAAAGTGTGGTAAATTCCTTCCCCCAAGGACACATTCAACCAATGTGTCTCTCCTCCAATCATGTTCCCAACAAAGATAAGAACATATTCAGCATATGGAATCATAATTAGAGTCATGCTAGCTTCCATATGAAGTAAAGGATAAGGACAATGGTCCCTCATGTGCAACTAGTGCAGTTTTACTCCTAACTGCCATACAATATGATATAACAAGTGTTCTTCCTTACACTTGTTGGTTGTCCCATCCTTATTTTATGCTTGTAGAAGGTCTATGATAGTTGGTTCTAAGAAGCACACCATGAAGAATACAACATCTCCCCAAAATCTCTTAGGGAATGGTTAGCATCTCCATTGATCATGGCTCCAAGTATCCCATGAAGCCCATAAGAACAAGTTCCCCCTCTTGGAGCAAAGCCCTGAACATGAGTGTTAAGAAAATACAAGAATATAATAGATACATCATGATGTTTAGAAATACAAGTCTTGGCATAAACTTGATTCAAATTAGTGAGGTAGCTCATGGATGAGCTCCCTCTCACACCTAATGAATAAGGAGGTAGTGATGATAACTCTTCCCAAGAGCTATGTCCCTCCTCAACCAACAAATGATCTATGCACTTCCTCATATGAGAGTGCATCTCCTCTTTGAAGTTTACCCACATGAATCCATCTAAGATAGTATGTTATGCTCTAATGAAACTAGTGGGTTTAGAGATCAAGATCTCATAGGCTACATTAAGTAGTCTTGCCTTGAGCTTGGAGTCTCTAGTCAAATAAATATGATCATGAGAGTAAATGACTCCATCAACCACCTTATACCTCCTATCCATCACTTACCCATCAAGAACCTTACATGTGATGAGGTTCTTGGAATATTCCATCAAGAGTTGGGACTCCCAATAAGGATCTAGGCTCCCCAACAATGACAACATTGTAGAAATCTAAAATGCAGCCCCTGTCATAACATGGCTCTCCTCTTTGACATGCTTGATGCCAAAGTCACATGGTGGAGTATTATCAACCTTATTTTTCTACCTTTATTACATATGATCTTGCTCAAGATAAGATTGAAGCAGGTGGAAGTCAACTTCTTCTTGAAAATTCTTTGCCTTCCAAAACTTCCTTAATTTGTCCCATGCATGAAAGAGTGTTGACATCCTCTTGTCATGTTCATAAATCTTCTTTGTGTGTGATAATATCATTGGCTGCCCAAAATATATGGAGTGGCCTTTTGACCTCATATTCATGTCATTATGGATTTTTGAATCATCCTTTTCTAGCACAAATAGCTTAGTTGGAGATAGAAATGTCCATTTCAGAAGATTGTCTACCTCTCCTTTGGACCCATAAAAGATTCTCTACGCTATTCTAGCTTCTCCCAAGGCTCCCTCCTTAGCCAAATAGGTAAATTTTGCCCATAGTTGAGAGAACACTTTATTCTTCTTCCAATCAAGGGGTCTCCCTAGTGGAATGCCTCCATGAAAAGAGACATCAAGATATAGAGTAGGATGTACATGCGCGTGGACAGATTTGTCCTTGCCTTCATTGCACAAATATTCCTGCCTCCTTTGTGCATAAAACTTTTGAAATAGAGAATGGTGTTTTCTTCTCATCATATGATGCTCTTCCTCCTCTTTTCCTACTTCTATCTTCAAGATCTCACCATTTGACAATGATGGCACATGCTGCACATGGATTGTGCCATGATCTCCATATGTGAGATTCTTTGGAACTCCTTGCAAGAGTGCACGAGTTTCTTTTCTTGGAGCAAGTGCTCCATATTCCTCTTCATGAGGTACTGGATGTGCTCTTGATATGACTGTGCTGTTATCTCTATCCTTCTCTTCCTCCTCATAAATATTTGAAAATGCCTCATCATCAATAAGAGACCTTAGATCTTGGTTTTCCTTGAAAGAGGAATCTCCATGTCTTTCTCTTGAGAAGAAAGCTCATCATGCAATGGGGATCTTGCCCTTGGCAAGGTATCAAACAAGTTTTCATTCCCCTCAATGGTTTTCTGAAATGTAGTTGGGTTTGTGGATCCTTCCAACCCAAGCAAAGGTTTTGTTTGTTTCGGTTTGATTTGCTCCATCAAATATGTTTCATGAAGTTTTTCATCAAATATTTCCAATACTCTTCTAATGAACTTTGCATAAGTAGATTTATTTTCATTCTTTAAGGAAAAATATTCAAACAAACACCAAGCAGAAGCCTTACCCTTATGTTGAAGCCTAGAAAATCTCTGCTTCAAACATCGGGGAAAACCACCCGGTGGGGACCCTAAGACAGCTCCTTTTCCGTTTGGTATAGTGGCTCCGACTGGATTTAAATGACCAGTTTCCTTATAACTAAATGGATTGGTTTGGATGAATGGAAATGGGACTAAATTAATTGAAATAAAACTATCTAATTTAAACTAAATACTGGTAAGGAAATTCTAACACTAACTCGGGTAATTATATGTGAATACAACTTAAGATTGTTCCAATTTAACAATAACCATGAAAATGTATTATTATTTAAATTGAAATGTGCAGAAACAAATAAAGATAACTCTGTTTAAGAAATTAAACAGAGTTGTATTAGCATATTGCATTCATCATTGTATACCATCTATATATACTTATGAAAGATAACGTTTCAACTATACTCAGAAATGATATATAAAAGGAAGCGTTGTGAAAACAAATATATATAAATGATAGCAATTTTAAAGCGAATATCATAAGACAAAAGAAATCAACAGTGAACAGATAGAAATACCTTGTTCATCTTGAAGACTTTCAAATGCAATCTGATATTCTAATCCAGTAACTCTGATGCAAAATCAAATTCCAAGGTACAGAAATGAAACACTTCAAAGATAATTCCGCATAAAAATCACCAGATGTGATCCTTTTTAAAAATATATAAGACAATGGAGTACAGAAATGCAATCTCCAAGTCAAAAAAATATTAAGATCCAGGACCCTTCTCTAAATGCATGAGAAGGGTTTAAATACTACTTAGCTAAATCTAAAAATAGTCTTATTACAAAAATTAAGGATTTGGTTCAATGACCATCTTTTTCCTAGGCTAAAATACAGTAAAATTAAAACTAAATCTAACTATCTATGAACTTGATCTTTAAACTTGCAGGCATATAGCATAGTTTTGAGAATATGCGGTTGACCGACTTCAGAATTCAACTGTCCTGAAAAGACAGAGTCGGCAAGTGTAGGTGCAATCTTCTCTGTAGCATTGATGATACAATTAAGCGCACTATGCTGACTGTGTGGCTTCACCAAGTACGCCCAGTATGAGTCTCAATTTAATCTTGTCAGCCCTTGAATTGATTTTTCTCTTTCTTCTGCCTTTTGCCTCCATTCTGATTGCAGTTGATGTGCCTGTGGGAGATATCGTGGAACAGTTTCTGGAATCAAATTAGCTTTGTGTAAATTTTCATTTACACAATCAGTAAGAGTCTTCGCCCCTGTAGCCACCTTCTCTGCTGCCTTTTCTGCCCTTCTGATTTGTGCATCTTTCTTTATTGGAGCTTTTCGCTCTGTTATTAATTTCGCAATTTCATCTCGATTTTGTTTCGCCATTTTCTCATATCATACTTCAGCCAAAGTAGTTTCTTTTTTATAGATTTTACCTTTCTCAGTAGTTTTTCTCTGTGTCGAACATGCTCCACATCTTTTTCCTTGCTCAGTACTAAGTGCCTTGAATTTGGTCAATGTTTCCTCATTTTTCCTTACAGTTATTTCAAGTCTCTTCAACTCCCGACTTTTCTCAAGAAGAGCTTTATCTTTCCCTGAGAGCTCTTCACCTCCAACAGCTTCTTCAGTATCTTCTAAAAGCTTTATAGAGGATAATTTTGGCAAACTTACATACCTTATCTTGTGGTAGAAACTGTGTCAATTTGCCCACTTGGATATTTGAACTTGTGAACAGCGTCTAAAACATCCTTTTTTGGTATTGTCCACCCATGTTTGTTTTTCTTCAATGGCTCATCTCTTTTGGTCCATTCCTGTGTGCATTCTAACAAATTCGCATGTTCTTTGGTAAATTCTTTCATAAATTGCTTATTATAAGGCGCATGAGATTCCGGCAACTTATACATCAGCCTCACGTCTTCCGTGGTGAATGACCCGATTGGCTCTTCAGATGGAGTTCTGAATTGTCTGTCTGAAATATCGGTGCTGTCCAGCACCCATTTCACCATATTCATATACGGGAGAATCCTCGGCCTTGCCGCTATCCTACGGAGAAATGAACAAGCCAGTTCTTTGAGGGTTGCTTCAGATGTATTACTAGAACCTGCTGTAGCCACAACTTTCATCACCACAGGATTTTCTTCTTCTAACAGATTATACATTCCTTCCCAAGTGGATATACCGGCATCCTTATTACAAGCGGTGTCTGCATACAGCGAAGCCATTTCTCTGTTTTTAGAATTCGAGCTCTTCTCCTTCTTACCCATAGTGTTTAGTGAAAGTTTTGTATAGACATTTGCTCCTTCGTGCCTGCGTTTTACGAGTTAAATGAGAGTAATGGCATGAGAAAGGTGATGAGACTGTTTTAAATGTAAAGGCGGATGAAATTTAATATTTTAATCGTGAAACGACTTTCAATCAAAACAAAATCTCATTTACCATTAATTGTCAATCCAATCATTTAATCTAATCATTAAAGCGCATAACAGATTTGATATATGGGAAGATTGCCTTTGGACAACACGCCTTTATGAATCTACGACATTGCGATCTGCGATTTTCTATGCAATATCGCAATATCTCAATGTCGCAATATCGCAATATCGCAAAATGAAACCATCACAGTTATGTAAAATAGCGCAAAAGCGCAAATTGCGCAACAACGCAAAAGCGCACATCGCAAATCTCGCAAAAGCACAAAATTGAAAATAGCACAAAAGGTATTCATTTAACTTTTCTGTTTTCTGCGCTATGCGTTCTGCGACCAATATGTTTATTGTATAGTCTTTTGGGATCGCATTATCGCAAAAGCGCAAAATCACATTTTCAGTTTTATAAAAGATATATACCATTTTGCTATGGATGCGCTATTTTGTTTAAAGAGCAATTTTATTATAATCTATCATAAACTTAAGTGTTTTTTAATGTTCTTTCTAGGGGATTTCTCTAAGTTTATGATAGAAAGTTTTATTTGAAAAGGAAAACAAATCCTAATTGATTTTTTGGATTTTTTAACTAAGGGTCCCCATTTATTTAGTATTATTACTAATATTAAATAAAAGGGGGGTTTTTGCTGGTCACAACAATTGACGATTCACTGAAAGAAACAGTTATCTCTGAAAAAATAAGATGAACACTCTATCTTTAGTAAGTAAATATTTTTAAAGATAATGAAAACTATCTTAGGATAATTCAAATAAAATGTAACTATGAAAAAGAAATAAAAATCATTCACAATTTATTTCTAATTCCTTAAGAATAAAAACATTTTTGGGTTATCTCAAGCTTTGATTGGTGTTAATAATGAAGTAAGTGGATTTCTCGAAGTTTTGGTTTTATAATATACTCTATTTCCATAGGTATTGCCTCTGCTGCCAGCAAACGTTCATAGTCTCAACAGGGTTACCTTTAAACCATTAACCATTCATTGTCCCATCCAACTAAAATTATGACATTTTAAAAGATAAATTCATAAGACCTATTATCTCATGTTTTTGTCCTTTTACTTATTTTATTTTTAAGAGCCATTGTTCTGGTTTGGTAGCCAGTTAATAACAATGCCATTCACTAGTTATAATTAAACTGAACAAGCTGGCTCGTGATGAGACCCCTTGTCTTATATTTATAAGCCATCACCCTATTTTGGTATGCAGTATTGGTAATGTCAGTTTTATTACTCCTTATGAACATGGTAAGTCGGCTCATAATGAGACCTCTTATCTCTTTAAATTTTCAAATAATTTCTTAGAATTACATTCTAAAAAATCACAACTTAAATGGATGGGGTGAAATAGTTTTATCCTTAAGAATCAATGCATGACAATTTTCAGAGTTTTTTGAGTTCCAAAACTTTGAAAAATCTTTACTTTTACAGATAACCTTTCTCTGCTCAATAAAATTATGATGATTTACATTCTTCTCAAGTTTTCAAAAGATCATGAAAATGATTGGAATAATCTTTCAAAGTTTAACATATTATTTTAAACTATCCAAAAACTGTGATCATTACTCTAAAATTTCTTATTTACATAAAATAACTATTTATAATATTCTTCCGAACAAATTTTCTTAAATAGTAAACAGTCAATCAGAGACTCATTAACAACATTTATTTGCAGAAACAAAAACAATCAAAACTCTGCAGAAAGGAATATGTATAGTTTAAGAAGGGGTTAACTCCTTATGAAAAGAATTTCTTCAAGATAACCCCATTTACAGGAAGAGATTATCTCTTACGTATTAGATCTTGGAGTATGAATGTATTTGAGCCTATCTTCTCAACGATCTGAAATGGTCCAAGCCACATTTTCTGAAACTTGGTATGTTTACCTTTTTCTTCATGTGCTTTATCCCATTTCAGAACAAGATCACCAATTGACAAAATTTTTGAGCCGGTAGAACTTGCATCAAAAGAAGATTTTACAAGATGTTGATGTTTTTCATGAATAATTTTTGCTTTATCTCTATCTTCTTCTAATTTAAGGATTTGATCATATCTCAATTGAATGGATGAAGAAGGATTTTCTTCAATAAATTGCACTAGGGCTAATGATGGAAAAGTTAAATTTGACGATATCACAGCTTCTTTTCCATAAACCAAATTGAAAGGTGAAGTCCCTATTGAAGCTTTTTCAGTGATACGATCAGCCCATAATGCAAAGATTAAAGACTTGTACCAATTCTTTTGATTTTGATCAATGGTCCTTTTAATGATTTTGATAAGGTTTTTGTTAGTGGATTCAGCCAAACCATTACCTTGTGGATAATAATTTGTTGAATATTTTAATTTAAAACCTCTTTTGACTGCAAATTCTATTAAACTATTTCCAGAGAAGTAAGATGCATTATCAAAGACTAGAGTGTTAGGTACACCAAACCTGGTTATGATGAATTGATCTATGAAATCAATAATTGCATCAGAATTGGCTACCTTCAACGGTATTGCCTCTACCCATTTTGTAAAGTAATCAGTTGCAGTAAGGATGTACTTGTGCTGTTTGGAAGAATGAGGTACTATCTCACCAATAATGTCAAGCCCCCATTGTTCGAATGGTTGCTCAATAGTCACTGGTTGCAAAGGAAAAGCTGTCTTCCTTTGTCTTCCACTTGCAGTTTGACAAATTCTGCACTTCCTTACATAATCATGCATATCTTTAAGATAGGGTAGGCCAGTAATAACCAACACGAATTATTTTGTGAGCTGTGGTATCACCTCCAAAATGACCTCCCGCTGGTCCATCATGCAACTCCTACAAAACTTTTTCAGCTTCAGTCTTTTCAAGACATCTTAATAAAATTGAATCATAATTTTTTCTAAATAACACATTATAAATGATCTCATATTTAATAGCCTTTAACCTTAAAGCGCGTTTACTCTTATAGTTGAGATTATAAGGAGCATACCCATTTTTCAAGTAATAGATAAGATCATCATATCAGAGTCTGTAACACTTATCTGACTTACTTGAATATCTTGATTTGGATCTTGATTTTCTGGTATGTTATTAGCTCCTGCCAATAATCTGCAAAAAAATTGTCCTCTAACAATCTTAGCTGGTTTTATATCAATATCATATTCTTGCAAGGTTGTTACCTAGTTAGCTCTCTTTTCTCCTACTTCTTTTTGAATTAATAATTGCCTCACTGTAGAGAATGGGACAATGATTTTTGTATGTGTTTTTAAAAGAAAAGGTCTGAAATGTTTGATTGATTTAAACACAGCAAAGGCTTGTTTTTCAACATCGGAATAATTAAGCTTAGCTCCTTGCAGATTTGAGCTAAAGAAAGAAATTGGTGCTTCGATTTCTTGATCATTGAGTTGTGTTAAAACAGCCGCATAGGATGTCTCGGTGGCCAGAGTATACAAAGTAAAATCTTTAGAAAAATCCGAGGTATTCAATGCTGGTGCATTAATGATCGCTTGTTTGATTGCATCAAAAGCTTCTTTCTCTTTATGTCCCCATTTGAATACTGAATTCTTCTTGATCATATTTTTCATAGGTAAAACAATTAAATAAAAATCAGGAATGAATCTTTTAACAAAATTGATCTGTCCAAGAAATGATTGCATGGATTTTTTGTTATGAGGTAAAGAAATATCAGAAATTTCTTTCACTCTGTCTGGATCAATATATATACCATCTTTTGACACAACAAATCCTAAGAGTTTTCCTTCATCTAAAGCAAAGAAAGATTTCTTCAGATTTAAAGAAATACCAAACCTTCTACATATTTCAAATATTTGCTTTAAATCATGTAGATGATTGGCTCTCTTTTTTGAAAATACTGTTATGTCATCAAGATAAACAACAACTGATTTATTGATCAGACCTTTGAATGCTATGTCCATGGCTCTTTGAAAAGTTTCTCCTGCATTTATTAGACCAAAAGGCATTTTCTGATAAGCATAAGTTCCCCATTTTGTTCTGAAAGTTGTTTTCAATCTGTCATCTGGATGAACTAAAACTTGATTATAGCCCGAAAATCCGTTGAGAAAGGACATAAGTTCAGAACCAGCTACCTTTTGAAGTATCTGTTCCATGGTTGGCAATGGGAAATTGTCTTTTAAACATGCCTTATTTAAATTTCTGAAATCAATATAGATTCTTATATCACCATTCTTCTTCCTTACAGGTACCATATTGGAAACCCAATTGGAGTGCCTGACTGGAAAAATGATTTTGGCTTTTAAAAGTTTATTAAGTTCTGATTTGATTTGACCTTCGAGATTTGGATGGATCTTTCTCAACTTCTGTTGAACAGGTTTAATATCAGGAAGCATTGGAATTGTATGTTGAATAATCGAAGTATCATACGTTTTTAAATCATCATAATTCCAAGCAAAAACATTTTTATACTTGTTCAGAAGTTTAATGAACGCATTCCTTTCCTCTGGTGTTAAATTGAGTCCTAAGTTAATGTTTTGAGGTTTAGAATCAGAACCAAGATTTACTAATTCAAACTTCAAAGTGGAACTTTGAAGTTTAGCATTAGTGACTTTCTTGAATCTGTCTTTAATGTCATATAAATCCTCTAATTTAACAACAGATTTCGGAATGGGATTTTCATTATCTTTTGAAGAAATTTGTAAATCATGTTCATCTTCGTCAATAATTTGCTCATCATATGATTTCTCTGAAGTCATGAAATTTAAAATATCTTGATCATGATAGAAAGCTCTCCAGTTTGTAACATTGTCTGGGACAGATGGACAAAAAATCAATTCTACAGAAAACCTATCAGGACTGCAATCTTCAGTAGGAAGGAGTTTAGATGCAACATTAGCTAACAAGTCAGCTGATGTATTCTGATTCCTAGGAATAGGAGAAATATTGAATGCTAAAAAATGAGTGGTGAGATCTTGTACTAGGGCTTGATAGTGTTTAAGATGTCCTGAAAGGCAATGAATAGTATTCCTAACTTGTTTTATGACAATTTCGGAATCACCAAAGACTTTCAAGTATTTAACATCTAACCCTATAGCTTTATAAAGTCCTTGAACCAAGGCTTCATATTCTGCGGTATTTTTTGTACACTCAAATTCTAACCTACATGACAGCATGGTTTTCTCTCCATCTGGATCAATTAAGATGCATCCAGCTCCAGCTCCATCACTAGACTTTGATCCATCAAAATATAACGACCAAAATAAAGATTTATCTAATGAATTATCTACAATTACATCAGAAATATTTACAATTATGGAAGAATCAGATTGTGAAAAATTTTCTATTTTAGAAACAAAAGTATTTACAGAAAAAGGTGATTGAGGTGCTTTGAAGTTTCCAAGAAATGATTTAGCAGAATAACCTCCAAGAATATTGTTGTTGAATGCCACAGGCTCATTAGGTTGTTCGAATTCAGTGACAGTGTGCGTCATATGTTTTTCTCGTTCAATTTTGATTTGATTTGGTTTCCCTTTGTAGGGAAGCCACATATGTGAATAATCAGTTGAGATATAACCATTAAGTTTCGTAGAACAGTCCCTGCTCAAGATTAATCCATAGAATTCAGGAATATCAGTAATTAAAATATCAATTCTTTGGACAATCCTAGGATCAGAAGCTAATCTGATAGTAACTGAATTGATTTCTCCTACAACTTGAACTTTAGAGCGATCCAATTGAACGATATGAACTGCTGATTTTTGTGGTTCGATATTCAATTTGGCACAGACAGAAGTAGGCATTATATTGGAGGAGGCTCCAGAATCAATCAAACAATTGTGCAGATTTTTATTGTACATCTCATAAGTCAAAAGAAAAGGAGGAGTTTGAGAATTTGAATTTTCCCCAATGAGCACTGTATCAGTAGCATCTACCTTATCTGGTGGCTTACCAGCTCCTCTAGTTGCTTTTACAACTACACCGCTTGTTAAAGGAGAAATTGGTGTAGCGTTTAATTCTTTCAATAGCAACTTTTGCTGGTGTTTTAGTTTGCTGAGTTCATGTAAGGAAATGTTGGCTTTGATCTTTTTCATGTCCTCGACAATGTTGTATTCCATAGGATCTGACACTACTAAAGTCTTTGTTGTTGATGTAGGAGGATTAGAAGAGGATGGCTGATTTTGAGTAGGTAATGGAGAAGTTTTCTTTACAGGGAATTTGTCTTTGGTACTTGGAGTTGTAATTTTCTTTTTAGGAACTGTTTGCACTAGTTCCGATATAGATTTACTCCTAGTACTTACAGGCATAGCTTCTTCACTATCAGAATTAGGGAGAATAAAATCCCACATTCCATTCAATTCAGCTATTTCTTCATTTTCATCTTCCTCATCTGACACTAGAGATGTATCTTCTTCTTCTTCCTCTTCTTCTGATTCAGCATTAGAGATTGCATTAGGAGGTTTAGATTCAACTTGGCTTCTTCTGAAATTTCGGAATGGTTTGTTAGTAGAAGTTTCAGCTACTTGTTTTTTAATTTCAACCATTTCATTTGACATGGTTTTAAGAACTTTCTATAAACCTTCCATGTCGTATGGGTCTTTGGCCTTTTTCTTTGAATCATCTTTGAAGCTAACTTTCTTTGATTTCCTTTCCTCGATAGAATTTTTCTTTTCTAGAGAAATAATTCGTTTTTCTACTGCAATAGCCTCTTTCATATTCTCAGCTAACGTAGGCTTTGCAGCTCTATCTACGAAAATTGCTATGTTTGAGGGTAAGGCAGTTATGTACCATTCAATTCTGACTTGTTCACTGGGCTGTGAATCTGTGTGGATTTTGTTCAAGAGTTTGTTGAATCTAGCGTTGAATTCTTTAATGGGTTCCTTGGTTTCTATCTTCAAATTTGAGAGGTCATTGAGTAAAGTTGCTATTGATCGGTCATCTCCAAATTTGGTTAAAAAATGATATGCAAAATGGCCCAACTTGTTATGGATCCTGATGGTAATGAAAAGTACCATGATCCTGCTACTCCTTGAAGAGTATAAGGGAATAGTCTAACTAAAACATCTTCATGTGTGACTCCATTAAAATTAATAGCCAGCATAAAGTTATTGATATGTTCTTCATCTTGAATGCTAAGATCTGGGCTAAATTTTGGAAGCCATTTTCCAGGATTGTCTGGTAAATCATGTAAAGGTGAAGCCATGTTGACTGCCCCTGGAGTAGCCCATGGTCTAGCCATTATTGGAACAATTATTGGAGGAGTAGTAGAAATTGGTGGTGTTTGATAAGAAGTTGTTGGAATAGATGATGTTGAGATTGATGATGATTGAGCGGATGATGATTGAGGAGATGATTTGGAAACAACTGTACTTCGTTGAGTTGGGATTTCGGAAATAGGTATTTGAATATTAGATGTTGAACTTATATCACTTACTGATTCCGATTGAGTTTTTCTTATCTTGACTCTACTAGGCAAAGGGAATTCTTTCGGATAAATACCAAGTTTTTCACTTTGAAGCCTAGTAAGAGGTTTCGAAGAAACAAATTTTGAAGTTACACTACCTTTAGATATTTCATACTCTTCTAGAGATAATGAGAATCCTTTCAATTTATGAATTAAATCTTGAACTTCAAGAGACTCAGGATTTTGATTGTCTGAATGTTTTGAGATTTTGGTAGTGGGTGTCTGAATATTCTCTGCAATTTCTTCTCTAGGATTTTGAATTTCAGAAGAAATTGAAGAAGTTGATGAGGGTGTTTTGCTCTCAGAATGGCTTGTGGATAAATATTTACTTGCCATTCATAGCTCAGGCCCTCCTTCTAGCACCAAAAATGTTGAAGCCTAGAAAATCTCTGCTTCAAACATCGGAAAATCCACTCCATAGAAGGAGTAAGATGCATTCTTTCCTTTGCTTACATGGTGGTTCGATCGGATTTAAAGGACCAGTTTTATAACTAAATGATTGGTTCGGATGAATGGAAATTGGACTAAATTAACTGAAATAAAACTATCTAATCTAAGCTAAATACTGATAAAGAAATTCTAATACTAACCCGGGTAATAACATGTGAATACAACTTAAGATTGTTTCAATCCAACAATAACCATGAAAATGTATTATTAATCAAATTGAAATGTGAAGAAACAAATAAAGGTAACTCTGTTTAAGAAATTAAACAGAGTTATAATAGCATATTACATTCATCATTGTATACCATTTACATGTAATTATGAAAAATAACGTTTCAATTATACTCAGAAATGATATACAAAAGAGAGCGTTGTGAAAACAAATACATATAAATGATAGCAATCTTAAAACGAATATCATATAACAACATAAATCAACAGCAAACAGATAGAAATACCTTGTTCATCTTGATGACTTCCAGATGCAATCTGATACTCTATCCAGCAATTATAATGCAAAATCGAATTCTAAAGGTACATAAATGCAACACTTCAAAGATAATTTCGCATAAAAATCACCAGATGTGATCCTTTTCAAAATATATAAGACAATGGAGTACAGAAATGCACCTAAGTCAAAAAATATTAAGATCCAGGACTCTTCTCTAAATGCACGAGAAGGGTTTAAATACTACTTAGCTAAATCTAAAATAGTCTTATTACAAAATTATGATTCTGCTCAATGACCTAAGTTTTTTCCCAGGCTAAAAAATATAAGAAATTAAAAACTAAATCTAACTATCTATGAACTTGATCTTTAAACTCATGGGTGTGCATCTAGCATAGCTTTTGAGAAGATGCGGTCGATCGACTTTAGAATTCAACTGCCCTGTCAGAATTCAACTGTCCTGAAAAGACAAAGTCGGCAAGTGTAGGCGCAATCTTCTCTGTAGCATTGATGATACAATTAAGCACACTGTGCTGATTGTGTGGCTTCACCAAGTACGCCCAGTATGAGTCACAATTTAATCTTGTCAGCCCTTGAATTGATTTTTCTCTTTCTTCTGCCTTTTGCCTCCATTCTGATTGCAGTTGATGTGCCTGTGGGAGATATCCTGGAATAGTTTCTAGAATCAAATTAGCTTTGTGTAAATTGTCATTTACACAATCAGTAAGAGTGTTCGTCGTTGTAGCCGCCTCCTCTGCTGCATTTTCTGCCCTTCTGATTTGTGCATCTTTCTTTATTGGAGCTTTTCGCTCTGTTATTAATTTCGCAATTTCATCTCGATTTTTTTTCGCCATTTTATCATATCATACTTCAGCCAAAGTAGTTTCTTTTTTATATATTTTACCTTTCTCAGTAGTTTTTCTCTGTGTCAAACATGCTCCACATCTTTTTCCTTGCTCAGTACTAAGTGCCTTGAATTTGGTCAATGTTTCCTCATTTTGCCTTACAGTTATTTCAAGTCTCTTCAACTCCCGACTTTTCTCAAGAAGAGCTTTATGTTTCCCTGAGAACTCTTGACCTCCAACAGCTTATTCAGTATCTTCTAAAAGCTTTATAGAGGATAATTTTGGCAAACTTACATACCTTATCTTGTGGTAGAAACTGTGTCAATTTGCCCACTTGGATATTTGAACTTGTGAACAACGTCTAAAACATCCTTTTTTGGTACTGTCCACCCGTGTTTGTTTTTCTTCAATGGTTCATCTCTTTTGGTTCATTCCCGTGTGCATTCTGACAAATTCACATGTTCTCTGGAAAATTCTTCCATAAATTGCTTATTATAAGGCACATGTGGCTCCGGAAATTTATACATCAGCTTCACATCTTCCGTGGTGAATGACCCGATTAGCTCGTGAGATGGAGTTCTAAATTGCCTGTCTGAAATATCAGTGTTGTCCAGCACCCATTTCACCATGTCCGTATATGGGAGAATCCTTGGCCTTGCCGCTATCCTATGCAGAAATGAACAAGCTAGTTCTTTGAGGGTTGCTTCAGACGTATTACTAGAACCTGCTGTAGTCACAACTTTCATCACCACAGGATTTTCTTCTTCTAACAGATTATACATTCCTTCCCAAGTGGATATACCGGCATCCTTATTACAAGCGGTGTCTGCATACAGCGAAGCCATTTCTCTGTTTTCAGAATTCGAGCTCTTCTCCTTCTTACCCATAGTGTTTAGTGAAAGCTTTGTATAGACGTTTGCTCCTTCATGCCTGCGTTTTACGAGTTAAATGAGAGTAATGGCATGAGAAAGGTGGTGAGACTGTTTTAAATGTGAAGGTGGATTAAATATAATATTTTAATCGTGAAACGACTTTCAATCAAAACAAAATCTCATTTACCATTAATTGACAATCCAATCATTTAATCTAATCATTAAAGCGCATAATAGATTTGATATATGGGAAGATCTTCTTTGGACAATGCGCCTTTATGAATCTGCGACATTGCGATCTGCGATTTTCTGCGCAATATCGCAATATCGCAATATCGCAAAATGAAACCATCGCAGTTATGTAAAATAGCACAAAAGCGCAAATTGTGCAACAGCGCAAAAGCGCACATCGCAAATCTCGCAAAAGCGCAAAATTGAAAATAGCGCAAAAGGTATTCATTTGACTTTTTTGTTTTCTGCGCTATGCGTTCTGCAACCAATATGTTTATTGTATAGGATTTTGGGATCACATTATCGCAAAAGCGCAAAATCACATTTTCAGTTTTATAAAAGATATATACCATTTTGCTATGGATGCGCTATTTTGTTTAAAGAGCAATTTTATTATAATATATCATAAACTTAAGTGTTTCTTAATGTTATTTCTAAGGGATTTCTCTAAGTTTATGATAGAAAGTTTTATTTGAAAAGGTAAACAAATCCTAATTGATTTTTTGGATTTTTTAACTAAGGGTCCCCATTTATTTAGTATTATTACTAATATTAAATAAAAGGGGGGTTGTTGCTGGTCACAACACCTTAATATGCAGCACTGCTACTTTTATGGCTTCATTTTCTAAAACTTGATGTTGTTGCACATAGGTGTCTAGCTCCTCCACGCAAACCCTAGCTGGACATTTAGGTGATCCATCAAAAGTAGATATAAAGAATCTACCCACACCATGCTACTTGCTCCTTGTGATTATTTCCTCCATGATCTTGAAAAACCCTTGGAATTTCAAGTGATCTTTGAACCCCTTAGATTGAGCTTCATACTCTTGCAAATAATCACCAAGAGTCTCATTCTTTGGCACTCCTTCTTTCTCCGTCTTATTTGTCTTGAACATATGGCTAGTAAAGTGTTTTAAACCTAGTGGTGTGGCTGAATAATCACACCTATAATATGAGGAATTAGAGCTTTCCTCATTTATATATTTTGTAGATCTTGTTGAGGGATCTCCATGTTTTTCCCTCCTCATTTATTTGATGTCCTTTCTGATGTCATGCAAAGTGTGTAGAAGAAGTTTTGAGAAATTCTTCCCTCCAGAAAATAAGGGTTTCCTTGATCCATTTTGCATATCCTCTCCTTCTCATGAGAGGACTCCATCATAGTTGTAGTACACAAGATGAGCCAAGATTAGAGCTCTGATACCACTATAGTATTCCCAAATGGGAAAATCAGAAATGCATGCATAAAAAACCTATTTTTTAGAATTTTATGCATTAAAAAATGAATGACGCCCATGGATCCATTAGATCTAACATTATATCAACCAAATATGAAAGCAAACCTTAAAAAATCACCTTTTCATAGTTAAATAGGCCTCCCATGGCCAAAACAGACCAAAAACACAGCAAACCCCAAGACTAGTACAACACAGAAATACTGCATAAAGTGATAGCACAGTCATTTTAGGTTAATAATGCAAAAATAGTGAGACAAATCAGATCTTCTCATGTATTAATCAAATAAGCTCAAAAACAGATATCTAGCCTCTTTTTACATAGATCCAAGATGACCCGACAAGGGTTTCTTGACAAACATGATATACATGAAATATTTTCTGCAGAAATATGGTTGAATCACACTATATGGCTGAATCTCTGCATAAGAATGGATGGTCATGAAAATAAATGGCTTTAGCTCATCCTACTAGCTTTCCAGGAAAAAGGTTGATCCTCCTCCTGGGAAACTATCTCATAAAACAAGGGATTAAACCCTTCCACTGCAATACCTTAAGAAATAACACAGTTTCTACAAGGGAATACACTAATTTTGAAGGTGACTACTTGGCTTAACACCAGGTAGTGGAAAATATAGCACAAAATTCTCTCCTTGGATTTCGTGAACAATATCTCCAAGTAAGAGTGGGGAATTCCCGCATGAGAAAACCCTTGCACTAAACACTGCAGCAAACTTAGCTAAACAACGAAAGGATGAAGAGAAGTCTAAACAGACGACATAAAAAATATATTCTTGAATTATGCCCCATATGGTTGCCATTACCTCCATTATATGGTTGACGAGCTTCCTCACCAAGGGCCCCACCAAATTATGAGGTTGCTTCCATGCAAAGGCTCCTCCACCAAAATTATGTTGTCTCCATTAGCCCCACTCATATTTTTACAACACTGTTTGATTTAGTCAACCTTGACTTGATCTTCATGCATTGTCTCTTTCCACACTTTAGGTGTCTTCATTTTGACTAGCTAGATTGATCTTCATTCACACTGTGTTGTCTTTGTTTGTGATCCACTCCTCATATAATAATGTTGTTGACTTGGTCAAACTTGACTTTTTCCATGCATTTTAGACCCTGTTCACACATGAGGATTTTTATCTAGTTATTAACATGATCCCTTTTCACATTATGAGGGATTCTATGCCTACCTAAGCAACTTATGAGCCTCCTTGCCCATTTATTCATATAACTAGATATCAAAAAAAAATTTAATATTCCTATTAGCTACATGCTAATTTAGGAACATTACACAAAGTTATTTCTCTACTCCAATAGTATTGGTGCACAAGAAGGATGGGTCATGGTTTGTGTGTCCAGATTATAGGGAGATCAAAAAGCTCAATATTAAAGATAAATTCCCCATTTCTGTCATTAATGAATTATTAGCCTTACCAGTGCACCTTATACATTTCAAGGTTTGATGAACTCCATTTCCAAACCCTTCCATAGAAAAAATGTCTTAGTATTTTTTTATGATATACTAATCTACAACAATTATTGGAAAGATGATGTTCACCATGTTGACAAGGTGCTCAAACTATTGGAGGAGAAATAAATCTATGAAAAAACCTCCAAATGTTTCTTTGGATTACATGAGGTGGATTATCTAGGTCAATTGTATCTCATGAGGGTGTTAAGGTAGACCCTAACAAAATTAAATCCATTAAGGAACGGAAAATCCCCACAACCATAAAGCATATGCGAGGATTTATTGGGTTGGCATGGTATTATCACAAATTTTTTCAGAACTATGGGGGAATAGCAACATCTCTAACAACATTACTGAATAAATATGCATTTTCTTGGACTTGAGAAGCATATAAGGACTTTGAGCATATTAAAGAGGAAATGTGTCAAGCATTGGTCTTAGCTATGACATAATTCACAAAACCTTTATTGTGGAATGTGATGCCTCAGGAAATGGAATTGGTGTCGTTTTGATGCAAGAAGGAAGACCATTGATTTTGAAATTTGTAAAATCAAAGAAAATTATTTACACAAACCTATCTATGAGAAGGAAATGTTGTCAATACTAGATGCACTTAAGTAATGGTGACCTTACCTAATGGGAAGAAATCTCAAGGTAAAAATAGATCATGATAGTCTTAAATTCTTTTCAGAACAAAGATTATCTTGAGAAGAGCAGTGAAAATGGGTTACAAAGATGTTAGGTTATGACTTTAAAATCATCTAAAAAAATTCGAATCAAAATGTTGTTGCATATGCACTCTTAAGGAAGGATGAGGATGTGGACACATTTATTTGTGTCATTTCTATTATCCAACTAGATTGGATAACTAAATCAAGGGATGAATGGAAGAGTGACGAAGATGTATGGGAACTTATTCAAAAGTTGCAGAAATATCCAAGTACATCTGATACATTTAGTTGGAAAAATGATTCATTATGGTAGAAATATTGCTTATATTTGTAACAATTCCCAACTAAAAGAAAATATTCTTTTGGAATTTCACACCTCTCCCTTAGAAGGGTTTTAAAATCTTACCATAGGGTTAGGATGGAATTTTCTTTTTATGGACTTAAATCAGATATTCAAAATTTTCTGGCGGAATTTTTGGGTTTCCAATGAAACAAAGTTGATACAATTAAGACCTCGGGTCTGTTACAACCTTTATCCATTCTAATTCAACGTTGGGAGGAGGCTTCAATGGATTTTATCACAAGTTTACCCAAGTCTGAAGGAAATAGGGAAATCATGGTGGTAGTTGATAGACTTACCAAGTATGCACACTTTTCTGCATTATCTCATCCTTTCAAATCCAATACAGCTTCTACCGGATTTATGGAAACAATTCAAAAGCTACATGGAAACCAAAAGATTATTGCAAGTGAGAGAGATCCCATTTTCACTATAATTTTTTTGATGGAATTATTTTCTTGTCTAGGTACTCAATTAGCTCAAATATCATCTTATCATCCTCAATTTAATGGGAAAATGGAAATTTTGAAAATTTTTTTGGAAGGATATCTTCGTTTCTTTGTAACTTATAAATAGACACAATGGGTCAAGTGGTTACCTCTGGCTGAATGGTGGCATAACACTTCCTTCCATACTGCAGCAAAAATTACCCCATTTATGGCACTTTATGGATATCACCCATTGTCCATCACATCATCTTTAAGGTAAATTATAAGGTTCAAGAAGTGGAATATCAGATCGAGCATCAACAACAAGTTCTCCAACACTTAAAGGATAACCTCACATTGGTACAAAATCGAATGAAACAACATGCAAATCAACATCACAGTTAAAGACGTTTTGATGTAGAAAAATCATTATTTTTTTGGGTACGACCATACAAATAAATGTCCCTCAAGAAAGCTAAGAAAGATAATAAATTATCACCAAAGTATTCTGGTCCTTACAAGGTGTTGCAAAATATTAGTGCTATGGCATACAAATTAGAGCTTCTTGGATGTACCTAAGTGCACCTAGTTTTCCATGTTTCATGCTTAAATAAGGTTATAGGTGACAAGATCCTAGTTCAAAAAATATTTCCAAAACTTGACGAAGGAAAAAAAAATCATTTTGGAACACGAAGCAGTCACAAAAGCAAGAACTCGACAACTACGAAATCGATCAATTTTAGAGTATCTCATCAAGTGGAAGAACCTACCCAGTGCAGATTCTACATGGGAGGATGATAATTTTATAACAAATCATCC
Source organism: Pinus albicaulis (assembly GCA_034641835.2). Lineage (NCBI taxonomy): Eukaryota > Viridiplantae > Streptophyta > Pinopsida > Pinales > Pinaceae > Pinus > Pinus albicaulis. The sequence continues at coordinate 183,346,322 of CM076578.1, forward strand.
AGAACTACTCAAGCATTGAGGAAAACACTTTTTTGAAGGAGAGGGGAATGTTAGGTCCCTATAATACTAGTGTATCCCCTTATTTTTATTGTTAGTGTATCCCCCTTATTTTTATTGTCGTGCCCAGGTAGTCCCATATTGTTATTATTCTACCCCATAGAAGCCCACTATTATTATTTTTGTTCCCTTACATTATTATTTTTATGTTGATTCTCATTATATTGTGACCCCTTAGAATCCTATATATAGAAATGAGGTTTTTTCATTTGATCTTCCAATAATTATTCATTTATTTAATGTAAAGGAGGTTTCCCCCTCGAAGTGGATGATTTTTAAGACATTGATCTATCTTTTATTCTATTTTGTGAGTTGGTTACATAAAATTTTACTGTGACTAGAGTATTTTTTCACTACATGGCTTTAAAATTGCATGATTTTTTGTTTATGAATATAATTGTCTACCACACCAAACTATTCCTATGCATAGGCCTTTGCTACCTATTGTAGTGATGTTTGATCTAGGGTGTCCACTTCAACTACGTGACACATCCTACATTTTTTTAACTAGTGTTTGTGGCTTGAACCCAACATCCCAAAATGAGTCTAGCTTAAAATCGACCCCATTAAACCTCCTTTGTATTCAACTCCTACTAGTCTTTCCTAATGGTCTACTTCTAGTTGACATGCCTAATTTTTTCTCATGTTAACTTGTGTTTGTCGGTTTTTAGCTCCTCTTCCACTCTATAAATTCTGTCACACACAAAAAAATATTTTCTTCATTATCAATTCTTTGATATGAGTAGTTTTTATTAATAGTATTTACAAACATTTAAGATAGATAAATAATCATTGAAACCAATACTACATAGAAAATTTACGTGGTAAAATCTTGATAATTTTTCAAGGAAACATCTAGTGCGGGGAAGGAAAGTATTTTATTATTAGGAGAATATTTTTCCAATTAGGCTTACATCCTTTTCAATGTCATATGATTCATAAAAATGAAGTAGGAATCATTACGTTGGTTATGATAACTATCATTTGGTTTCATAAACCAACATTATTCAAATATTTGTAACGTAAAGTTTACTTAGATATATTTTTTTTACATTTTATTGGAATTATTGTCACACTCTGTGTTGGGTATGTGTTATATTCTTTCCATGATTAGTTGCACAGGGGGGGGGGGGGGGGGTCAGAAAGGGGAAAAAAAATTTGGACCCTATTTTTTGGTGGGCAGACCCGCCCATGGTTTTGTGCATGGGTTTTCACATGGTTTGGAGGCATGATGGTTTTCAGCCCCTGATATTTTGTAGATCCAGTCAAGGGAACTATGGCTATGTTTTAATCTAGGGATAATGGATTGGGGTTTATGTATGCTTCAGAATGTATATATATGTGTTGTAACACTAAAAGGAATATAATGAAAAATCAAGTTGGTAGTCTCGATTTGGGATCCATAAGAAAATATTTGTGTATATATGTTTAATGTTTTATGCTCTCGCTATTATTTATTTTTTGTCTTTAAGATTTGTTTGCAGATAATTTTTGTACAGGTTTAAAACCTACATTTGGTATCAAGGCTATTTTTTCTTCGAAGGGATGCCTTTGTTGTTGAGGGGTTTTTTGCTCCGGCATGTGGTAGACCTTGCTTAGTGGGAGATCTATGGGATCGATTCTTGTGGTGAAAGAATATGGTGAGAAACAGAAATATAGAGATCGAGAAATTTAATGGTTAGAGTTTTGAGTTGTGGAAGCTAAATATGGGGGATCTGCTGGTGGATAAAGATCATTGGATCACGGTAGATCCGGGTACTAAACCAACAACAATTTTAGATGAAGACTAGAAGAAGTTGGATCAGAAGGCAAAGAGTACAATACGATTGTGTGTCTCCAATTTAGTATTGTTGAATGTATCTGGGGAAGATACGACAAAGAATTTGTGGGACAAGCTACGGAATTTTTACCAATCTAAGTCTCTCATGAATAAATTATTCCCACGGAAAAAATATATAACATGAGGATGAAGGATGGAGACTAGGTGACAGAGCATCTGAACACCTTCAATATTGTGGTAAGTTAGTTTCTATCTATTGATATTAAAATATCATATGAAGATAAGTGCATCAGTTTGTTGTTTTCTCTACCAGATTCGTGGGACATTCTGGTTATTGCAATAGGTAGCAATACAACTACCTTGAATTTTTATGACATAGTCTCAGCCTTGTTGTAAGAGGAAATGAGGTGGATAAATATGGAGGGCAAGAATAGAGATGCCTTATCTGTACGAGGAAGGTCCCAGAAAAAAAAAAAAAAGAATAAGGTTTTGAGTGGGAGATCTAAATCTCTAGGAAATTTTTAAAGGTGTGCTGGAAATGCAGAAATGAAGGGCACTACAAAAATGACTACAGATCTAAAGCTCATGAGAAAGGAAAGGGATCGGATGATGCTCCTTATGCAGAGAAAAAAACCACCTCAGATTAATGTGGGGATGTGTATTTGGCTTCTTCTTCAAATACACATGTAGATCATGAGTCATGGTTGATTGATTTGGGTGCATCCTTTCACTTCAATCCCCATAGGGAGTGGTTCTTCAAGTATGAGAAATATGATGGCGGTGATGCCTTATTAGGGGATGATAGAAAGGCTAGAATCATTGGACGTGGAAAATTCAAGCTGAAGTTGCAAGGTGGAAGGACTAGAATACTTCCTGGTGTTCTACACATTCCTGCATTGGATAGAAATATGATTTTCTTAAGCAAGATGGATGATGCAGGTGTAAAAATAGTGTTCGAGAAAGATACTTGTAAGATTGTTTGGTGAGCACTTGTATTAATGCAGGGATTTCGGATTGGAACTTTGTACAAGCTTTAGGGAAGAACTGTTATTGATGAGTGCAATAGTTCTGTGGTTACTGAAAGTGGAGTGGAAAACCTAGTAGTCTCTGGAGAAAAGACCATGTTATGGAATCAAAGGCTTGGACATATTGGAGGGAAGGCCCTTCAGATATTGCATGGAAATGGTATGGTAGAAGGTGTGTCCAATTTCTGTCTGGATTTTGATTTATTTGAACATTTTGTATATGGGAAGAAGAATCAGGTGAGTTTTCCTTCTCGTGCTAAGAGGGAAAACAAGATATTAGAGCTTGTGCACAGTAATGTGTTTGGAACTATGTCGATTCCATCACTAGGTAAGTTTGTATAATACATTTCATTCATAGATGACTTCTTAAGTAATACATGGATATATTTCTTCAGGAAGAAATCTAAAGTATTTGACATATTTAAAGAATATAAGGCTCTAGTGGAAAACCAGAAAAAGAAGAAGATAAAGTTGCTCAAGACAGATAATGGTGGAGAGTTCTGCAAGAAGGAATTTGAAGAGTTACGTAAGAAGTGTGGTATATCATGACAGAAGACTAATCCATACACATGTTAACAAAACAGAGTTGCAGAAAGAATGAATAGAATACTGATGGTAAATGAAAGAAGCATGCTCAGTGGTACCAGGTTAGGACACGAATTCTGGGAAGAAGGAGTGGAGATTTCATGTTACCTAGTTGACAAATCACCTTCATTAGTGTTGGATGATAAAACTCCACATGAGGTATGGAATGGTAAGAAACCCTCTCTTTCACATCTGAGGGTATTTGGATGTGATGCATATTTACATGTTCCAAAGGAGAAAAGAATGAAGTTGGATAATAAATATGAAAGGTGCATCTTTATTGGGCATAAGGATGGTTTAAAAGGTTACAAGCTTTGGAACCCAGAAACAAGGAAGGCTTTGTAAATATGAGATGTGGTGTCTAGAGAGGTGAAATATGTTGTTAAACATGAATTCCTACCAAAGGAACCTGAGAAGATAGAGTTTGAGTTAAAGGGGGATGAATCATACTCTACAACAGAAGAATATTCAGAAGAGGAAGAGCCACAAACTCCAGCTATGATAAGATCATTTCAGGAAAGAAGACAGTAAAAAAGGTATAGTCCATTTGATTTCTGTTCAAATTTTTCTTTAAATATTGCTGATGATGATCACAGAACTGTCAGGGAGGCAGTGGATTCAGAGGATGGAAAACTTTGGAAGGAGGCCATGGTTGATGAAATGGAATCCTTACACAAAAATGAGGCATGGGATCTGGTGCAGTTGCCAGCTGGAAGGTAGCCCATCGAGAGAAAATGGGTGTTTAAGAAGGAGATCAATGTAGAAGGCAAGGTGGAGAAATAAAAATCTTGATTGGTAGCAAAAGGTTATTCCTAAGTGTCAGGAATTGATTTTGGTGATACTTTTTCTCTTGTTGCTAAGGTTACTTCTATTAGATTACTTTTATTTTTTGTTGCTGCATTTGATTTTGAGGTAGAACAGATGGATGTGAAGACAAAATTTCTTCATGGGGATCTGGAAGAGGAAATCTACATGAAGCAACATGAAGGCTTTATGGTGAAGGGTAAGAAAGAATTGGTATGCATTTTAAATAATTCTCTATATGGGTTAAAACAGTCACCAAGGATATGGTATCAAAAATTTTATACCTATATACGAGGACTTGGCTTCACCAAAAGAAAAGAGGATCACTGTGTATATTTTAAATTAATTGGTGACTATGTTATTTATTTGGTCTTATATGTGGAAGATATGTTGCAGATTGGAAATGACAATGAAATTATCCAGGATTTGAAGACCCAATTGTTCTCCAAATTTGACATGAAGGATGTTGGTGTTGAAAACTATATTTTGGGCATGGAAATTAAGAGAGATTGGGAAAAGAGGAAGCTCTGTTTAAACCAGAGGAATTATGTTCAGACAATATTGTAGAGGTTCAATATGCAAAATAGCAAACTGGTGAAGGTTCCTATTCCTGTAGTTGTAAATTTATCTGTTGAACAGTGTCCCAAGACAAAAGAAGAAGAGGAGGATATGTCCCATGTTCCATATGCAAGTGCAGTGGGTAGCCTAATGTATGCAATGGTTTGCACTAGACCAAACATTACACATGCAGTGGGAGTATTGAGTAGGTTTATGTCAAAACCAAGGAAGAAGCATTGGACAACAATGAAGTGGGGTTTTCAGATATTTGCATGGCACTAGTGATTATGGCTTGTGCTACCAGGGAAGACCAGGATTGGACAGAGTTTTAGATGTCCATGGTTTTTTTAATGGAGACTGGGTTGGAGATCTGGGCCAAATAATATCTACAAGTGGGTATGTGTTTATCCTATTTGGAGATGCAGCTAGTTGGATGAGTAAAAGACAGTCTATAGTGGCTCTTTCAACTACAGAGGCATAATACATGGGAGCCACTCATGCAAGCAAGGAAGAAGTTTGGTTCCAGATATTTTGTTCAAGTATGGGGTTGGTGCAGTGGGCTATAAGGATAGACTATGATAACCAAAGTGTAATTCTCTTGGCTAAGAACAATGCTTATCATTCAAAGACAAAGCACATTGATGTTCAATATCAATTTTTGAGTTATATGGTTGAGGATAAAAGGTTTTTGTTAGTAAAGTGGACATTTTGAAGAATGTTGCATATGCATTAACGAAGTCTATGAGCACTCAAAATTTCTTTTGGTGTAGAGAAACAATGGGTGTTTCAGAGTTGGGATAATGACAAAGCTCCCCTGTGGCCCCCCTACGGAAATAAAACAACAAGTGGGAGAAACTTGGGTATGTGTTATATTATTTCCATGATTAGTCACATGCATGGTGGGGGGGGGGGGCTACAGGCGACAGACCCTCCTGTGCGTTGAAACCCACCTTGTTCGGGGTCGGGGGCATAATGGTTTTCGGCCCCTGGTATTTTGTAGATCCATTCAAGGGAACTATGGTTATGTTCTAATCCAGGATTAATGGATTGGGGTTTATTTATGATTCGACATGTATATATATGTGTTGTAACACTAAAGGGAATATAATGAAAAATCAATCTTGTAGCCCGATTTGGGATCCAGGGGAAAATCTCTGTGTATATCTATTTTATGTTTTATCCTCTCGCTATTTTTTATTTTATGTATTTAAGATTCGTTTGCAGATAATTTTTGTACATGGTTAAAACCTACACTCTAGAAAATGGGAAACACTTTTTATACACAACTATCGAATCAATATTATATAGGTACTAATTATACTTGATATTGGAAACAAAAATATTACCTTCTCATCTAAGTTGGCGGTTGACTTAGAGCTGCGAATTACGTACCACTGTAATTCATATCATCTTGAGTGGGTAGAAAGCAATGTAACACCCTTGTAGTGAAATTTTTATTTTTTGTAAGGACAAAGTTATAAAAATTATTGTTCTAAAAATCAAGAATCACAAAAATACCTCATAAAATCAAGGTGCAACTCAAAAATTAAAATTTCTTAACTTGATTGAGAATACGTATAAGTAGACAAAATATCTAATAATTTTACCATGATAATCTTAGCCACAATAGTTAATTTTATCTCTTATATGCATACACAAATGTTTCTTAAATTTATATTTTTCTCAACCAAATATATGCATAACACTCCCTCTTAATTACTATAGTCCACTTGTCTACCTCTTAATTAGGATTACAAAACCTAGCTTTTTTTGTGAAATTGAAATACATATCTTGCCAAGCACTCTGTGAATATGTTTGTTGGGTAACTTAATTGTTGGTTAAATGACTTGTATTAAATTATCAATCTAGGGTTCATATTTTTGTGAAGCATACTTGCACCATATATTCTATGCTATTTAATTTCAATTGGAAATAAAATTAACTTATGGAAATTATCACGAGATGAAAATGAAACATATTTATGAAGAGATCTAAATGATCACATGCATACATGTAATTTATCAAATATTGTTTCTAATAAATCATAAAGTTCATCACCCAAAAAGTAAAGGAATTATAAACAATTCTATTTTAATTATTATTATGAAAGCTTTGAAATTTTATTCTATTGAATATAGAAGTAAAACCTATTTTATTGGAATTTGAAAATAAATCTAGTATATTGAACTTTGAAGAGAAATATGAGCTATTGAGTTTTTCAAACAAATCTAATATTTTGAACTTCGAAATAAATTTAATATATTGAACTTGAAAGCAAACCTAATCTATTATACTTTTAAATTAAATCTAGTCTATGGAAATCAATCCAATTGTATTCTAGGGAAGGAATAAAACCTTATTCTAGAATGAGAAGTGAGTAGTTGAGATTAAAGTGTAGAAATCATGTCAAGATTATTGATGTGCTCATACAAAATTAGAGCCACTCATAACTATCAACTATCTATAAATTTGAGACAAAGTGAATTAAAGAAAAATGAAATAATATTTTGGTGTTTTTTTCCTCAAATTTTTGACTCACGAAAGATAAAGGAAAACAAATGAGTAAAAGGAAAGATAAAATCTAGATTATGAAAACAAACAATTAATATAAAGATATATGAGATAGATAATAAATCTAAGTTCATGAAAAAAAAAGCATAAATTAAACGAATAAAAAGAAACTATACTAATGATCTAAAAATTCTACATGGGGGCTTTTGAGGTGTACAAGGTAATGGAAACTTTATATCTCAAATTTAAAACCACTAGCAAATATTGAAGCAACGCCATAAAGTGATTTCTATTATATGCAACGTGTAAACAAAGTTTTATCCACAACAATAATTCTCAAAAAAATATTAATTTATAAACTATCATTCCTTCGAGGAGAAGAGTTTATATAGAGTTTGAAAATAAACAACTTTGAGAGTCATCTACTTAATAAGTAGAACTCGAATTGACATCTCAATTTCATAACTAGAATAGGACTATTTATTTTCAAAATTCACTACTGAAGGAGCGAATTATGATAAGGCATACCATTGACTTCATTTTTTTCTTTCAATCTCACTCACTTGATGATAACCATCACTTTCTCGATTATAGAAATGATTCATTTAATATTATGTGTGTTATAGGTGCGCCATGGCTACTTTGACCATAGGTATAAATTAAGAGATGTCTTAAACCTGTGAACTTTAACATGTGGGTAATAGCTGGATCTTGATTTTGGAAACATTTGGAAACTTCCCATATGCTTCAATTGAATTTTAACACATGTGAACCTATATAATCTTCAATTCAATTGTATAATGTTAGAACATCTGCAAAATATGCACAATTCGGTAGCTTATGTCTAGTAAAACGAATTTCACAAAGTAAAACATTAGACTTGAGCTAATAATCGAAATTTACCTTATTAATGTGTTTTAATGGCCTAAATGTCTCTTAATCTATGTAATATTCGAAAATGGAAAAGACGGGAATATAGATCATTTACAACATTCCAAATAAGTAAAACAAGATTATAACACTAAAATATGGAAATTGTCGAAAATATGTTGTAGCTTCAAATTACATCAAGACATTATAATCATAAGAAGAAACAACTGATTCATATCATTATAAACAACATCAAATATATAGTACACAGAGATCCAAAGAAGATGCACTCAAGCCAACAAGAAGTGGCTGAAAAACACTAATGAAAACTAGCACTGGGAATGTTGTGCTACTACTGCTGTTGCTGCTGGAAACTGGTGCTATTAGGAAGAAGAAATATGTGTGGGAGGCTACTGGAGTGATCTGAAAGTGCCAGGATTTTAACCATGGGCTCTAATAAAAAACCTAGAAAAACCCTGAAATAGTTTGGCCATATTTTAACTTTGGATTTTCAGCCGTTTTTGGGTTTCCAACTGCACCCCTGCTGGCTGACTTACGCACTCCTCCAGGGAAACTATTGACATGGGGATGAAGTGTTTATCTAAATACTGAAATAGCACCAAATCATCTCAATACATGAAATTTTGACCCGTTCTCTAAATTCTAAAGCTAGAAACTTGAGATCTAGCTCCTCCTTCCTTTGCTCAAGTTGCAGCTGCATATTGCACAACTTCTGGAATGAAATGCGTTGTCAAGAGGGATGAAGCTATAGCCTGATTCTAGGTGATGTAATATAGCTCACAACTAATGGAAATAATCTCTCCAAAGTGAGGGGATGATCCCTTACTAGATTCCAAGCTGAAAAACTTGGAACTTCCTTCCTCCAATAGATTTACCTGGCTGGACTGCACAATTCCTGGAGGAACTGCTGCTACATGGAGATATAAACTGATGGCCTAATGCCAGATATCACAATATTGATCCTTGAAGACTGAAATGGAAGCACAAGATGAAAGGATGAACCCTCCACTCATTTCTTAGTTGAAATATTAATAACTACCTTCCTCCCATCAAAATATGAGATGGGAATTCGTAATTCCTGAAGTTATATATGTAGAAGAGAGGGGCTGAATGTGGCACCAATTCCAATGTCAGGATATGAATATATAGCCGCTTTCAAAATAACTCACGATTAAGTGCCCACCCCCTGCACAAGCGTGAGATTCTCGCTCGGGAACATCCATGTGCTAAATAGCACAACATACTTAGCTAAATAGCTTAAGTGTGCAAAGAATGTCAAACGACAATAAAATATCAAATTCCAAACTGATTTGATTTACTGCCCTCATCTTCCTTATACGGTTGTGAGCCTTCCCTAGCCTTGACCCACCTCATAATTGTGTTGCACATGTGGCCACTAGTCTCCATGAAGACTGTGTTGTCTTTCCATGATCTCCATGATCTCTACAATTAATCTCCACTCCCTCCATCATGTCTGCATTTAATGCACCACTTCCTCCATCACTTCATCATTAATTTTCTATGATCTTACTTTTATTCCTTCACTATCTCCATCATCTTCTTCATTATCTCTCCACAATCTCCACTCTTCCTTCATTAATGAGCTACTCCACTACTCCATGATGCCGATCTACTATCTACTAACCCACATTCACACAACAAAAGTGGATTTTATTGCTCTATGTGGTTTATGGGTCCCTCCACACTTTTATTTACTTAATTAAATGAGAAAAGTAAGAACTCTAATATTCCAATTAATTGATGGAAAATTGGGAATATTAAAACATATGGGGAAGATGTAATGATATGGGAATAGGTGAAAAAAATAAAGATAAGACTTGAAAAAAGAGGTCAATTTTGGAGGCTCAACAATCTCCTGTGGTAAGGGTTTTCCATGTCCTCATGCACTTGTGGCTAATAAAAACCCAAAATTCCAGTGATGTTTGTTAGAGGACAACTTCTAAGGGTTGAACCAAAATATCCAACTTTGTTAGCACTCCCTTTCTTTTGAAATTTACTAACTACCTTTGTCTCCTCATCAATAGTTTATCTTGTAACCCCTTGATCTTTTTTTAGAGCACCTTGTTGTTTTTCTTAAGATTTAGATTCTTCTATACCAATAGCACTTTCAAAGAAACATAGTTTCATTCTATTCTTTGAATAACTAATTATCATCTTGTACATCGTTATTAAATAACTCAATTACAAATATCTCCTCCTTCAATGTTTTAATAAATTCTTGTTCCTCAGGAGAAGAGAGGTTTTTTCAAATTTAGGTTGATTAAAAATTCGGGTGTAATGATTCAAATATTGTTTGGAAGGATAATTTACCTTTTCCCATTGTGCTTATTTTTCGAATGTTTTAAAGTAAGCATAAGCTTGTTGTTGAACAAATTATACCTAAAGAGTTTTTCTTGTAGAATATTTTGGTAGCACCTATGTCCTTGTATCTTTAATCTGTATGGTCTTGGGTGGATCATGGATGACTTGTATAGTCATGCTTCTTGTCAATTTTATACTCTTCCTTTATTTTTGTGTGGGCCCCACTGTTCCCTGGTTCCTTTTTATTTTAGTACTTTGTCTCTGATATTTTTCCATGTCTTCCTTTGGTAGTTCTACTTGTTCTGCTTCACTGAATCTCTTTCCTCTAATATTATTTGTTTCATAGTGATTTTTAGTTTGATTCACTTGTGTTATCCTCGGTCTACCCCTTGAAGGTTTTTATTTCTTTTCCAGCTCTTTGAGAGCGATATCCTCCTATGTATCTTCAATTTTTTGAAACTTTCTCTTTACTACATTGTTTCTGACAAAATTCTCGTTTTCTTTAGCTTCATGTCCAGGATTAGGGTTTCAAGAAATCCTACTTCTTCTCCTCCTAGTCTTCTTGAATTTTTCCTCATATGAGGTTTCAATGAAATGGTTTATTATAATAAAATCCAACCAATTATCACCACAAACCTTTAATTGTTCCTTTACAAGAATTTTGACTAAACCATGATGGTATAGAGCTCTATCTATGTTTCTAGTATCTCTCTAGGTGTTAAACGCCATATGTTTTAAACAATACATGAGATAATACAGTAGATTCAATTCTTTCCATTTGATCAAATGCATTAATAACCTAGCATGATAAAAGATAAGGGTTCCATACCTTCCTTCAAAGGTGAGGATTTTTTCCAATACAAAAAATAGGTTTCACCATTTTGATTTAAGTGTAAAAACAAGAATACCCTTCTTGAATCTTGACATTTCCATACCTAGGTTATGTAGAAAGTATTTCAATTTCTCGCCTTTTAACATCTGGTTCTTGAACCAAATTTCTCCATTCCTAGGTAGTTTTGTATCTTTGTCGATCAATGACTTTCTCAACTTCAGTTTCATATCCCTAATTTTTTCTTCATTAACTCCATCAAAGGCTCATGAAAATTCTTTGGTCACTTCCACTTCATACCCATCAAACTTTTCAAACAATTTTAACCAAACTACCTTTTTCAAATGCTCTCAAAAATTATGGTAAGCACTTAATAATTTTACACCCACAGACTCATGGTGGATGATGACTCCCATTTCCTTAGGATTTGTCTTACTTCCAAATCTCCTTTTGACTCTATATCATCGAAGGAATAATGTATCATGAGATAAATGAAATTTGGTGAGGGGTTTGGGTTAAATGGAATCAATGGATTTTAGCGGTAGAATTATAGTAGGAGTCTTCCTTTTAAAATCATAATTGCTCATAATCTATTGATATCATTATAGGCTCTGGGATTTGAATTCTTTGTATATAATAAGGATATTTTCAAAATATGATGGAATGGAATGGTAGGGAGTGTGTTATGGTTAATGTCATCATTAAAATACATGCACATTATCATCTTAATTTAAGAGTCCATTGAAATGGTATAATAATTCCATCAACTCAAATTTCTATATTTTTACCCTTAGTAGAAATAATTGAATCTCCATATAGGTACCTATTATTGCATACCTCACCTTTTTCCTTTGATTTTTTTTGCTTAAAGGTCCAAAATACTTTTCAGATGAATCTAGTTAGAAATGCTGAAATAGCTACATGAAGTTGCCAGTGTTCAAAATTTGGCTTCAACTCTTTAGAACTCTTGCTTCTTGCTCGAGGTTGATAATGTTGATGATCATTAATGTTGATGATTTATTTTAAAATATAAAAAAATTGTTCAAACGAATTAGTTTGAAATGAAAAAATATTTTGAAAAGCATTAAGGGGAAACAGAAATGGGAAAAAGGAAAAGGGAAGGGGAAATCTAAGTTTCCAAAGGACTTTTGGTTTTCAACTACGTATTTTTTCATAGTGTATGCCAACGATGTTGAATTTCATAACTAGGCATTATTATTATTATTTTCTTTTTATTTCTTTCTTTCTTTACACATGCACACACACACACACACACACTATTTTAGGGAAAGGAAATCTAACTTATTTTGGTTGTGGAGAAGAAGGATCTCCTTTTCATACCAACTTTAAATTAGAATTTTCTTCCATATTTTGAACAAATTCTTCTCTTGTTGAGGACTTATGATATATCTTTAATCTATTCCAATTGACAAGGAAAGTTATCCCTTCTTCATAAATGGTCTTAATTCTATCTGCTTCATCATAAAAAAACATTTTTATCTCAGAGGGACTTAACGTTTTAAATTTCTCTTTAAAATATTTTAACTTGGAATCAAAGATAAGGGCCTAATCACTTGGCGGAAATTTTTTTAATTTGATGAAATTATTATTCCACCATTTCCTATGTTATCGGATTATGCTTGTCCTTTGTATGTCATCTTTTCTGAGCTCATCCAATTCATTCAGCCAAGTCTCTTCTATGTATATTTACAATTTTGGTTAGTATGGCTCCGAGAAATTTGTTAGTGGATTCCGCTTTTCCATTGGGTTGTGGATGATATGGAGTGGATTTGTGATGTCTAATATTGTACCACTCCATTATATTATGCCCTAGATTGGATGAAAATTGCACATACTAAAGTGTCACAATTTATCTTGGAATACCAAACCGACAGAAAATATCTTCAAAAATAAATGTAACAAAAATAGTTTCAGTAGAAAAAATTATTGGCATAGATTTTACCTGTTTGTTAATGTAATCAGTGCAAACAAGTATATACCTCTTTTTCTTGGATGGAACATAATGGGTGTAACAAAAGATAGAGCCCATTTTTCAAATGGTTCTACTAATACCTATGGTTTTAGAGTAATCTCATATAATAGAATATGGCTCCCCATTCTCTAGAAAGTATCACATGTTTTGACAGATTCTGTGACATCCTTGAAAAAAGAAGGCCAATAATAACTATAAATAAGTACTTTATATGTGGTTCTTCTATCAAAAATGTACTCCACATGGTTCACCATGACATGATTTCAGTATATCAGGTACTTCACCTTCATGAACACATCTTTGAATGATCAAATTTGGTATTGTTCAATACCATTCTCCTTCTATCCAAGAATAAGTTGCACTGGAACTGGTGAATTTTTGTTTTTATTTGGCTAATAATTGTGGAAGAAATTTCCATATAGCAAAATAATTAGTAATATTTGCAAACCAAGAATATATTCAAAAATATATTCATCAGGAAAATTATCTACTACAGGAGTATCATTATTATCATTTTGCATCTAGGAAAGCAAATAAAAAACTATGTTTTATTTTCCTAGCTTATGTAAAATGGTAATATTTAATTCTTACAACAATAAAATCCATCTAGTAATTTGTCTATTTTTAATTTCTTTATTCACAAGATAATTTATAGAATAATTATATATGTGAAAAAGTATCATAACCATTGATGAAATGTCTAAACTTGTTAATGGCATGAACAGCTGCTAAAAAATATTTTTCTGTGATTGTATAATTTAACTATCCATGAGTCCAATTTTTAATTGTATAGTATATAGCATAAGGATTTAAATTCTTTTGTCCCAATACAAATGCTAACATTATATATGAAACATCACTAGAAATATGAAATGGGATGGGCCAATTTGGTCCTCTTAAAATTGGCGCTTCAATTTTTTTAGTTTTAACAATTTGAAAGCTTTCTGCCAATAAGAATTCCAATAAAATTCAAAATCCTTGGTGAGTAGTTTGAAAAGTTGTGAAGCAATCCCCGATATTTGTGAAGTTTTCTATAAACCTTCTATAGTAACTTGTGAATCTAAGAAAACTCCTTACATCTTTTTTGTCAGTTGGCACTGAAATTTTGGAGATAACCTAAAATTTTGATGAATCCACTTTGATTCAATGACATGAAATCTAATGACCCAAATAAATTCCTTTGTTAAACTTCATAAAGAATTTTTCATTACTTAATGGAATAGTAGCTTCTTTACATATAACATGAAAGTTTTCTAGTTTTTTCATGACTTCTTCAAAAATATTCCCATAAACAATAATTCATCCATGTAAACTTCTACATAGTCATAGATAAAGTCAAAAAACATACCTAATACTGCTCTCTGGAATGTAGCAAGTATATTACATAAACCAAAAGGTTGTACCCTGTAGCTATATATACCCCATGGACATGTAATTTTTTTTAATCTTGACCTCCTAGTGCAAATTGAATCGGATTATATCCACTGTAATCATCAAGACAAAAGAAGTATGTTTAGTGTATCTAACACTTGACCAATGAAAGGTAGTGGGAAATGATATTTTAGAGTTTAATTTTTAAATTTTTTATCATATATGCATAGTCTCTACTTTCCATTTTTCTTAGTCACAATAGCCAAGGGTGACACCCATTGGCTATCTAAAATTGGGAAAATAAAATTCACATTGAGCAATTTCTATAACTTTTATTTAACAATCTTCCTCAAATTAGGATTCATCCATCTTTGAGTTTGTCTTATTGTTTTAACATTCTCTTGTATATACACCTGATGAAAGCATGAATTTTGATTGATTCCTTTCATATTAGTATATTCCCATGCAAATGTAGATAGATGTTTTTGTAGCATATTTTTAATTGTTTCTTTTTAAATTCCTCCAAGTTATTATTAATGTTTAATGCTTTACATAGATATGTTTCTACCAAAGTATTGCCAAAATTTTCCATTGAGTTTAATGATATTTTGGATCATTGAGATGAGAAATATCAATTCCACAATATTATTGAAAACTTTGATGTAGCATATGCACATAGTGATTTTGCTCACAATATGAATAAAATCATGATTATTCATTAAATTCATTAATTAATCTTCCTTTTCATTTTACGAGATAGTTAAAACTGGTTGAATATCCTCAAAATATCCATCATCATCTTCAATCCATACTTCATTCTCTATTTCATTTATTTATCTTACTAGTGGACATAATTTTAACGTTTTAGTAGCATTTCCATTAGAAATTAACATATTACTAGATCTACAACTTATGAATGCATCAATTGTTGCTAACCATGGTCTACCAAGAATCAATGGATGTCCTCCTAGATTATTTTTGGAGTTAATACCATAAAATCATCATGATACTCCCGTGAATCCAGGGACACTGATACATATTCTAATATACCCTTAGGTTTAATAAAATATATATATGCTAATTACAATAAAATAGGAGTATAATGAATACTGGTTAATTTTAATATATCCATAATATTCTTAGTCATGATTCTTATAGCTTCACCCAAGTGTATCAAAGTGTTTGGAATTTCAATACCATTGATATGAATCTTTACAATTTTCAATTATTGGTTTTTCCATCATAATGTATTCATTTTTTCCTACCAATTGTACTCTTTGAATGTATTTTCTTTTTCTTCTAGGTTTCTTGATATAGAACTCCTTCATTTTCTTTCGAAAGATATGTATTTCATTTATAGCTTGAATCAGTGGAATCTTGGTGAAAACATTTCTCAATTCATCTAGCATGTTATAATTATCTAAAATTATTTTCCTCTCTACACCTTTATCAATTTTAAGTCCCTTGGGAAAGGGAGGATTTTGTAGGGAAATAGAGGGTTATTCATATATACGAATTATATGAGTTGGTTTTATTTTTTCATTATATAATAGTGTAGGAATATTTTTCTTTTGACAAGTCTTTTCTTATTCAAGAGATACTTCCTTTTCAGGAATTTTTTCCTCTTTAAATTCTTGAATGAGCACTCAAGATGTTTTATTCTGTAAAATTTGACCAGATATAATTTGGAAATCATTTAAATATAGATTAAATATCATATAATCTTGAAAATGTTGGGCTTCAACATTATAAATGGGTTGATAAGGTGCTTTATTATTTGGATTGGGAGTGGTTGTGTAGGTAATTGCTTTGATTTTTATGGAAATTTAGTAAATTGTAATAGAAGAGGTTGGCTTTTAGTCAACTGGGGCTAGAAATTGTGGTTTGGTAGGTAGTGGAGGTTGGGGTGGAGAGTAATAATGAGGTTGGTATCGAGGATATTGTTGGAATGATAAGGATATTGGTAATTTCTACCATAATAACCTTTCCATCCTTGTGTCCAATATGTGTTTTGTGGTTGAGGTGGCCAAGTTTTCCATTGTAAGGGTGTATTCCAATTACTATATGGTTGTGCATAAGATTGAAATTGTGCATTAGGATCGTGTTCCATACCCATTTGACGATAATTCCATGGTATTCTAGGAGAAATAAAATAAATTTGTTATGTTTTACTTGTCCCAGCTTCCTCCTGGTAAACAACCTTTAGTCTTGGTATTCAAGGGAAGTCCTTTGTAGCACGAGTCTCTTCACATATAACACAAATTTCAACATTTTAAAAAGGACATTCTTTTAATGCATGTTTCTTTCTACATCTAGAATATAAATTAGATAAAAGAAACATTTCCAACTCTTTTCTTGTTTTTTACTGTTAGCATATCAAGTTGTTCACCAAGATTTCCTAAAATATCAGTTTTAAAGTTATCAATCAAATTAACAAGTTTTTCTTGACTTACAATTTATGATGTAGACTTACTTACTCTTAACATAGCTAGATCTCTTAGAATCCTACCATACCTTGATTTTCCTCTTGAAATATGCTCGCATAATTCACAATTTTCATGAAAATATAACCGAGACACATCTCCTTTACCCATCAAGTTAAGAATATCAATGCACTCATCCCTTATGGTTTTTAGTAAGAGATTGTTTAATGTGTCAAATCGTAAATCATGCAATTTTGCTCATTTACTATGACATGTAAATATCTCTACTAAATCATCAAGGCTTTCCTTTTCTTTTTGAGTCATTTTGAATTTTTTTTCTCTAATGTCATGATGTATGCAATCATATTTATATTTTTATAAGAATATTTTTTCATATCATACCATTTGCTTATATAATTATTTCCTATACCCATTAACCATTTGAGAGCCCCATACTTCAATGTACTAGGAAACAATTTTAACTTTCTAGTATCAAGTAAATAATCATAAGATCTACAAAGTGCCTCTTAATCAAAGAGAATTATTTATGGATCCTCAATTATCATACCATGGAAGTTTGGAAGGATGGATGGATATATATTGTTTATAGTAGCAGTAGTATCAATATCCTGTATAGGAAATCCAAAAGGATCATCCTCTTCATGAAGACCTCCATCATATCCTCTTCCACTTTGACCCCCTCTACCACGTCATTGTATTATTTTACCTCTTCTACCTCCACCAATTCTTGGTATTTCCTCTCCATTACGTACCTATCCTCATTTTTCCATTATATATTCTTCAGAACTTATATAAGGTTCCTTAATAGGATTATCTTCAATTATGTTTTCTTCCTATGGTTCCTCTATTAGCGGTTGTTGAATAAAATTTTCTTCCTCTCCTTCTTCCTCTTCATTAGGTACCTGAATTTTTTTGACTTGTTGAGGAAAGGAAGATAAGTCCTTCAGTTGCATATGTAGGTCCTTCTACAATAAGTTATGTAGATGAATTTGGTGATCCCCTAGGTCAAATGGAATGAAAAATATGGAATCCGTGTACTAGCGTATGGTGTGGTACTACATGGTTTGGTAGGGGTTGTTGGTGATGTTGGAATTGAACTACGTCCTGTAACAAATATACCCCTATAATCATGTTATTTATACATGCATACTAGATTATTTTAATATGGATCTTTAATTATGAATATGAAAAATGAATGAAACTATTATGAGATGCAATTTGCGACAACACTAGTTAGGAAGAACCCCACAATCATGATGCATAGGTTCTTACCTCTCATTTTACCTCTTCTCCTAAAGAGAGTCATGTAAATAAAAATGCATCCTAAATTGAAAATAAACACCTTTGTATACTTCCATAGCTGCCAAAAATATTAGGTAATTTAATTGTTAGTTAAATTACTTGCATTAAATTATCAATCCAGGGTTCTTATTATTGTGAAGTATGCTTGCACTATATATGCTAGGCTATTTAATTTCAATTGAAAATAAAATTGGATTATGGAAATGATTACAAGAATAAAATGAAACCTATTTATGAGGAGATATAAATGAGTGAACAAACATGTTCTTTCTGAAATACCGTAACTAATAAAGCATCAAATTCAAAACTAAAAAAGTAAAGGAATTCAAAACAATTCAATTCTAATTGTATACAATGAAATATTTGAAATTCTATTCTATTGAACAAAGAAGTAAAAACTATTCGAATTTGAAAATAAATCTAGTCTCTTCAGCTTTGAAAATAATTTTAGTTACTAAACTTTTGAAAATAAATATAATATATTGAACTTGGTAATAAATTTAATCTATTGAACTTGAAAAGAAACCTAATCTATTATACTTTGAAAGTAAATATAGTGTACGGAAATTGATCCAACTCTATTGTAGGAAGCAATAAAATATTATTCGAAAGCGAGAAGTAAGTAATTGAAATTAAAGTGCATAAATCCTATCAATATTACTGATGTTTGCATGCAAAATTAGATCCAATCATAACTATCAACTATCTATAAATTCAAGACTAAGTGAATTGAAGAACAATGAAATAATTTTTTTTTGGTTTTTTTTTAATTTTCTCGAGAACTTTACCTTTGCAAGATAAAGGAAAAAAAATGAGTAAAAGGAAAGATAAAATCCATATAATGAAAGTAAAGCATTAATATAAATTTTTGGAAGATAGAGCATCAATCTAACTGCATGAAAAATAGAGCATACATATATCAAATGAAAAGAAACCAGACTATTGATCTTGCAGTTTTGCAGGGGGCATCCTGAGATGTACGAGGTAATGGAAACTTGAAATAACGAAATTAAAATCACTAACATAGTTTACAACAAGGCCATAACATATATTTATGTTATTTTCAGTGAAAAAAAATTTCTCTCTGCAACAATAAGTATAAAAAATGCATTACTTATGAACTATCATTTGCTTCCATGTGAATCATTTATATTGAGTTTTAAAGTAAACAACTTTAAGATTTTTTTCCCTAATAACTAAAACTGAATTTGACATTTTATTTTCATAACTAGAATAGGAATCTTTCTATTGATGATTCACTATTGAAGGAGTGAATCATGAGAAGACACATCATCACCTTAAATTGTGTCTTCGAATCTTTCTCACTTGATGATAAGCATCACTCACTTGATTGTAGAATTTATTCACTAGATATTTTGTGTGTTATAGGTGCACCATGGTTGGTTTGACCATAGGTCTAACTTAAGAGATATGTTGAACCTATGAACTTCCACATGTGCCTACTGGATCCCCATTTTGGAAATATTTTCCAGCTTTAGATATGCTTCAGTTGATTTTTAACACATGTGAACCTATAAAATATTTGAATTAGTTGTAGAATGTTAGAACCACTAGAAAATATGCAAAATTTGGTAGCTTATGTTTAGTCAAACCAATTTCACAAAGGAAAACATATAGACTTGAGTTGATAATGGACATTTACCTTATTAATGTATTTACATGGCCTAGATGACACTTAACCCATGTAAAAAATGTAATGAGATGGGAATAGGTGACAAAGTAGGGAAAAAAGGAAAGATAATAATATCAAAAGGAGGTAAATTTTAGAGGCTCAACAATGCCATCCAATTTCTATTTAATTTTATAAGGTTACAAGTACATTTGTCCATTGACTACACACTCTCTAATGAGTGATATATTGTATCAATATGCTTTCTCTTTTAATGTAAAACATGGTTCCTTGATAGATCTAATGCAGAGTTGTTGTCACAATAAACTAAGGTTGGTCAATATTATTCTTCTGGTAGATCTCTTATGGCTATATGTAGCCAAATTACTTCACAACTTATTTTAATAATGGTATTTTGGCAATGTCGTGTGTCACATATCCACAGTTCCCTAGGAAGGCAACTCAACTTATCAATCCCAAGTTTCCCATCATTATTGGTCGTGGAAAACCATGACTCATTTTTTCTTCCCAGTTTTATCAATCCAAGAATGTATGAGTCCAACACTCCACGAGTATCGAATAAATCTTCACCTTCCTCTTGTTGAACTACAACACTTATCTATTTTTTACTATATACATAAATACATAATAAATAACATATATGCAACATAAGTAAATTTTGTTTATAGCCAAGCATCCCAACTATCATATCACTCACAAAAATATTTACAATGTTTCATTACAATTATAGCATTTAGCTCCTATAAAGAGAATAAAATAGCACCCAACTAGGGACGATTTATGGTAATACACCAAACTCATGCAACTCCTAGCGCACAAACCACCTAGTTATAACTTTACTTTGGCAATGTCAATACAAAACACCAATTGATACAAATATAGTAGACCATGTGGTCTCCCCACATCATTAGTCTCACTATGTTATGTTTTTTTGTAACCCATCTAACCTTTTTACATTAAACGCCTTGTATATTCACTTATCATGGGCTCACACTTCTATTTTGTGTTATGTCATTGTGTTTCCTCCAACTTAGTTTGCACAAATATATATATCCCTTATACCTATCATACAAAGGTTCAAATCATTCCATGTGGAACAAGATGAACTGTAGCTCATGGATGGAAATGGAATCAAATCCCCAAATTTTGTGCACCCTTGACTTGAAAGATAAATAAACTCATGTGTGTGCCCTCTTTCCATGTGATATTTTTTCAAGTGGACTCTTTTGCATGCACAACCATTTGTAAGCTAGCCAAAATAATGGTCATGTTTTTATGTGAAGTGTACATTAACTATCATGCATCTCCCTTGATGCAATTATTTTAGGCCCTTATATTTAGAATGCATGCCATCCATAAATTTTCCATATGCCACTCTTGTTTTCAAACTCATGGGAAAGAATCCCACTTGCACACCTGAATTTTCATGCATCACCATTATCCACAACATGGTTAGTTGATCCTCCTAGCCATGATGACAGGAGATGTATCTATTGATTCTCTTGTGCCTCCATTTGTGATTTCAAGGCGAATTTCTTCTATCCTTTAATGCATGTAATTGGGCTTAACACATGCTTGAGATGTTAGAAACTAGGATAATCATGGGAGGGGGAGTGAATCAATTTTATGTAAATTTTAAAAATATTTAAGACGATCTATATTATCACTAATCTATCACACCATAACAACATACATATATGAGAAACATATATTTATATAGAAAGCCATAAATGGATAAAACCACAAAACTTATGTTTGAACATTGTTGTAGGCTACAACCTTTTGTTATAGGCTACAACCTTTTGTTATATTACCTTTTCTGGCATGAAATAGGAGACACCCCATAAATAAAACAACATGCATATATGAGAAACATATATTTATATGGAAATCCATACATGGATAAAACCACAAAATTTATGTTTGAACATTGTTGTAGGCTACAACCTTTTGTTATATTACCTTTTCTGGCATGAAATAGGAGACACCCATCCCCTAAATTTATATGTACCCACTTGAAGGAAGCACCAAATTATTCATGAGTACAAGCACCAACCTAAAGGAATCACCCACTTCCTGATATGCAGCAACCAACCTTATTTTCCTTGTAGATCCCACTTTCATTCATTTTAAAACATATACCCACCAACTATTTTCCTTGTAGTCTTATGAATTATTTGTGTTGCTATCACTATTTCAGTTCTTAGTCATCTAGATATTCTACTGCAATACATACATGCTCAGATCAACAATTTAAATCTACTCCCTTTTTTTCAATTCCTTTTCCTAATGTTTCACTACTACTCATCATATTCTTCTCTCATACACATAGTCCCACTTTATTTCACTCATTAAGCTAACACAATTTCACATAAAAAATTCAGTTTTTTTATTCATCCGTAACATAAACAAACTTTTACGTCACTAGCTCTCTTTCTCACTCAATCCCAATTTTTTATCAAGATAGCCAATTGTCTTTCTTTGATATATTCTTATTTTATAGGTTTGGTCCTTAAATTATCATGGGTACAAATTCATGGTATTTACCCATGGTATCAATGGTTGTCTAAGTCACTCATTTTTTCATGCCTACATACTCTCAACAACTCATTTTCTCCCATCAATCCACATTCACTCATTGCCTTCATGCATGCATCCTCTCTTAGCTTGGCCCATACATGCACAATATCGTTGAAACAAAATATATATTTAAATATGGTGCAAGATAACTTTAGCGCATTATGTTCAACACACTTCCCCATGTTTGTGCACTATGATCTCCGGCTAAGACCTATAAGGAATCAATATATTATATTTTCTTGCTAAATACAATGTTTCATTATTTCAAGATTGAATTCATGAGATAGAAGCTCTTAGATGCTATCAATGAACAGCTTGTGATCGAGAGTTGTGACACTTCTTACTATGTTGGTACCCTTTTCTGTGACATTCAACCTCGCCACACCAGACTGCATTAATGTGTAGCTACCACAGTACCTTGATACTCTATTGTTTTCATTTGACAGATGATCTTGTGATGACTACTGTTGTTGGAAAGTTTCCTACTAAATCTACAATTTTTCATATCGGACCTTTGAAGCCATTGTTTGAGCTATTTTGGAAAAAAAACATACATAGAGTAAGCTCGCCAACCATGAACCGAACACAAATACCAGGACCTAAGGTTATTCCAAGTCATTCCATGGTGGACCATGGTGGACCAATCATTGAATTCCATGTGGCACTTCTACCACCTCATCACTACAAAGTCATTCCCGCGACATCACAATGGATACCCACTTCAAGTTTATACAAAAGAAAGTGTACTTTGAGTGTTCGATAGCCCAAAATATATATATGAGACCCACCATGTCTATATAACCTATCACTATATTTTCCAACTCAACTGTCACATCCAATTAGGACTTTCCACTTGTAATTTTACCATGTGTCTCATCAGGTCACCTGTTATTTTTCACCTACCAAACATTCACTTGGTCGGCCAAAAGTGCCATTTCCACTTACTAGGTGTCATCATCACGTTCTGTCACATCATCACCTAAGCCATGTCATGCTTTCCCTACCACAGTTTCTTGAAGTGATGCTATGATCATGGTGATATCATAGTGGCACATGTCATCCTATAGGTGGTTCCATGTGTCACTCATAATCGACCCACTTGGCCACTGAAAACACCAAATATAAGTGACACATGTCACCCTTTAATATGAGCACGTGTGAGTTGCCACCTATATTTACCATATGTGTCATCCATTGCTCATGACTGATTATTTTATTGTTTTCAATTGTGATCTCACTTATTCATATTATAAGCCATTTAGTGTCTAGCCCAGGCACCTTGTGACCAAATGTTGTTACTAGGGGCTTGACACCCTACTGCCTCTCATTCTACATTAACCAATAATATCATTCCAAAGGTGCATCACATGTTTCAAAAGATATTGATTACCTAAAATCATCTGCCCCCCCCACCCCCCCACCACCGCCCGCCCCCCTCCCTCCCCTCGCTTACCCAACAATTAACATGAAGGGGGGGGGTGTTCTGTGATTTGTCGCATATGCAACTTAACACATGCCTATTTCTCCCAAGTATTCCTTGTAAATCTTGTTGCCCTAAAATATTCGATGGAAATTCAAGGCCCCCATTCCTTTTTTAATTTTAACGATGTGGGGTGGGGGGGAAGGGTGGGGTTCAAGATTTTTTGTATGTCCCTACGCTAGAACCATGATCATCTAGAACCTTGCTTGAATTACAACAATCCAAACATAGTTTCCTCTTCATTCCTTTGGAATTAGATCAAGTGCGATATACCATTGGAAAGTTCTTTGAGAGGGATATTTAAATAATAAATTAATTTTCCCATTTGAGCTAAGGATAAAAATAATAAATTCTTACAAATATATTACCATCATATAACACCTCAAGCTAGGAAGAAACATACATTAACACATCAATTATACCACACTTACCAAGATCCCCCTCAACTTAAGACTTAGCATCAATGAAGACAATTGCGGAACATTGGAAAGTCACTTGGTGGAACCACATGCTCAAAGTGATTGACCTACCCAATATAATTATAGAGCTCCAAGGGTAATTTTGGTTTCTCATCTCTTAGGTGTCATTGCAACCACAAACTTCATCTCGTTGAGGACATAAGTGAATGACCCAAAAACCTTATAGTTACATTTCTTACATTCTCACCCACCTAAAAATGTTGTGTTCCCCAAAAACTTCGACAAGAAATTGTCATCTCCAACTATGCCCGAATTGATGCCTCAACTCTCCATAGGAAATTACATGTTTTGTGCCACTAGAAAACGAATTTTTTTTCCAAGAGAAAACCCAATATTTCCTTTCTATCCACACACCCAAATATAGAACACACCAATCCATCAAAAGTCCAAACTACTCATGAAATCATGTAACAAAGGAAAGTATCTAAATTTCCTCACTGTAATATCCCCAAATGGGAACATCCAGCAAGGCATGCCTGAAAAACGCATTTTTCAGGAATGTATGCTACAGGATTGGAAATCAACACTTGGATCCCTTATATCTAACAATATAAGACCAAAATCCAAGAGGGATTCAAAAAAAAATCCTTATAGGTGGGTTAAACAAATCTCCCCACACCTAGTGTAGTTGCAAAATCCCCAAAGGAGGCACTGCAGCAATACAGACAACATTCCCAGAAAATAACGCAGTTCAGCCCAATGTTTGCAGGAGACCAATATGAAATTTCATTAATCACTTATACATCATCAAAAAAGGTTTATAATAAGGCCCATACAATGTACAAGAGAAAAACAAAGAACTTTGATGAAGAAATCCTCAAGAATGAGGTGCTACACCAAAATATTTCACTGCAAAGCCTTGAAAACGTTATTTTTATGAGTAAAAAGAATCTGTAGGTTAAAAATTAGTTCTAGAATAGATATCTGTACAAAATATTATATCTATATCAGATATGTACACTAGACTGTCGCTATTTTACATACCCCTTGGGGTTTTTAGGAAAACATGAAGGATATGGAGTAGATCTGAGATCTCATGCAGCAAATCTGCAGATTTCTGTAGAATTCCTGAAGCTTATACAATAGTATTCAAATCACAGCTGAATATGACATGGATAAGAACAAAAATCCATGGATCACCACAGTGAGAGAAAAATTCTCATCACTAGATACCACTCCTTAATTGTTGCTAAAACTCCTTGCAACTCTTCTCTTACGGATAACGTAGTCCTGGAATATATACTGTGATATAGACTTGATGTATATTTTTTCATGATGCTAGGGCATGGATCTGAAGCTTTGATAATCCAATACACTCTTGCCAGGGGGATAGAAGGCTTTCCCACTGAAAAGAGGCACTAGAATGGCTTAGATCTGAACAGATCTAGCCTCCACTTGCTGCAGCTTACAAGGACAACCAAATGCTCAATAGGATTTGCATTGTAGTTGGAAGTAGAAGCTTGGCCAAATGTCTGATAGTGGACATGAAATGCAAGACTCTTCTAAGAGGCCTCTAAAGGAAAGAGGTGGGATTCCTGACCAGGAACACCCAGTGCTAAACAACACTATTCTCAGCTAAACAGCTAGAGAATGAGAAGTGTCTAAAAAAAAAATTCCTTTCAAGACAATATGTTCAACAACCCCTCTTATGCTGCTCTCCTCTTTTATTTATAGGATGAAAGCCTTGCAAAACCCTAAACCATCTCAAAATATTAGCTCCTTTCACATGTGTAGCTTCCAACTAGATCTGCGTTGTGCATCTAGGAGGTACATTACATCTTGATAGCACTATGGATTTCGTCCTATTGACTTATCACAATCCTTTTCACACATAAGGGAGTTTTATTAAGGCAACCCAGATTTAGCCTTGTTTCCATTGGGCATTGATTTATTTACTGGTTTCGGGAGTTTTTATTGTCCTCCCTTACACATTTATTCTTGCAATAAGAAAATGAAACAAAATTCTATATTCCCATTATCTTGGGCTAATTGGGAATATTACAATCCTCCCCTCGACAATGTTTCTTGTCCTCAAGCCACTGATAGAGTGAGTGCTGCAACTCTTTTCCTCTTCCATTGGTGACATCATTAAGTGATAAGCCTCCTCCATGAGCTGAATGTTCACCAAACCATCCTTCCATGAATTGCTTCATCAAAGTTCTCATGAGATACAAATAGTTCATCTCATAAGAAGACAATAGATCATAGGAAACAAGCATGGTTTGCTGAATGTTATCCCTGAAATATGAGATATAAAGTACATGGGGGGTAGCCATTCTATATGGCTCATGCATTCCTTCCCTCCTTCCTCCATACATCCCTATGAAATGTACAAGTACATCATCCAGATAGGGAATCAAAACAATGTACATACAAACAGAAATTTCTGCATATAGAGGTGGGTCATAGTCCCATATGTGGAACCAGCATAGAGCATCTCCTATCTGCATCAGATACATATATGGTAAGTGGGTTTCCCACCACTTACTTTCTACCCAAGTCATCTCACTATTGCAGAAAATGTGAGATATTTTTGGTGCCTTTGGAAAGCACCCATCATGAAAATAAATCTCCCTTTGCACTTCAAGGGAGTAGCCAATTTCAGAATTTTTAGTGGCACAACAATTGCCATGAGATTTACATGATACATTTCTCCTTTTAGGAGTCATGGCCTGCATAAAAATGGTAAAATAACATGTGCAATCAGAAAATTAAACTTGCTTTACATGAACATATCCTTTACGAACAAGGTTTCCCATACACATGGAGTTGTGCATGGATCTTTCTCCCCTTTCCAAAGAGGAAAGAGATGGCTGAAATGACTCTTTCATAGAGTCCCATGGCTGCCCCAACTCCACATAGCTCATGAATTCTTGAAAATTCTGATATAGTTCCTCTTTCAAGCCTTCCCAATCAAAGCTCCCCATGATGATGTTGTAGATCCTCATGGAATACAGATGGCTGAAACATAACTCTTTGTTTGCTCCTTGTAGTATATTATGCTTGAGATTATAAGCTCTAGGAAAAAGGATTATACCATGATTATAGATGACTTCTTCTTTGACTAAGTAGCCCTCTTCATGCAGCTAGTCATCAAGTATGATACATGTGTGCAGATATTTGGAATAATCCACTAGCAGTTGGTATTTCCAATACAGATCTACACTGCTCAACAATGACAGCGTTGATAATGCATCAGAAAAAATGTTTTTCATGTTGTTGATCCTTCCCTTGACATCTCCTATGCCAAAGATGTGTGTTGGAAGGTTTTTCCTTCCCTTCTTCTCCTCCCATAGTGCAGGATCAGAAAGGAGAGTGGGTAATGATGATAGGGGAAAATGATTTCCCTCCTCCTTGAGCTTACCCAAGTCTCCTAGTGCTATAGTTTCGTCTTCAAGTGCTCCAAAACCTCTTGTATCTAAGTTTGGAGCAACAATTTGTGAGGTCTTCCCCGCAAAATCTAAATCAGGTGGCCTCCCAGGTGGTTTGCCACTAGATAATGAGGCTTCAGGGACCATTCTCATATGTAGAATAGATGGTATCCTCATGTCCCTGCTTCCACTACACAATTTCAACTCTGTTGTATGTGTGGAAATCTCATGAAACCTGGAGACCCCTCTTAGTGGTGTAAGAGTGCCTCTGATTGGAGAATTTGCTCCATTTTCTTCTGATAGTGGATCACCTCTTGCTATATCAGCATTCTGATCCCTCCTCTCTTCTGTCCCATTGTATTTTATCAAAGACACATGCTTCTGATGTCCTCCATATGAAATATCCTTAAGAATTCCTTGCAAAGGTGCAAGAACCCCTCTAGTGGAAGCCATTGCTTCATCTCCATTTCCAATTCAAAATAGATCTCCTCCCACTATCACACCACTAGAGGATATTCTCTGCTCTTTCTCTCCCTTCTCCTCATCAATGGAGAATTATTCATCATTAAGAGATCATTTTTCTTGATCTCTTACTGAAGAAGGAACCCTCATGTATTATTTTTGAGAAAAAAAGCCCTTGATGTAGTGGGGCTTTTGCCTCTGGAAAATTGTGCAAGAGATATTCAACCCCCTCAGCAATGTTTAGGACTGGAGTTGGCTCCATGGAATCTTCCAACTTATGCAAAGATTCAAATTTCTTGGGCTTGATATTATTGTCCCAAGAAGTCTCAGAATGTCTCACATCAAATATTTTCACTGGCCTCCTCGTGAACCTTGCATAAGAAGAGATGTTTATCCTTTTCAAGGGAAAGGACTCAAATAGCCAACAAGAATAAGCCTTTCCTTGAAGATGCAACTCTGCTACTCTCAAGGCTTCTTCTTCTGTCACTTGATGAAGCTGAAAGTATGTGTAAAGCTTCCTTACCCAAGACTTGATTGAGTCTTTAGGTGATCCATCAAAAGTAGGTAGAGAGAATCTATCCAAGGCGTGCTGGAGGCACCCTCTTCTTCTACTGTAGGTGTTGGATCTTGCTTCTTTGAGTTGACAGTACTCTAGGAAACTGAGATGCAATTTTAATCTCTCTGATAGAGACACATATTCTTGGAGATAATCTCCAAGATATGCCTCCTTTGGTGTTCCTCCTTTTCCTTCTTTCTTTGACAAGAAAGTAGGCATGCTCTATCGTTGCAGATCAGGTTGTGTGGCCGAATGCTCACACACATGGTAAGAAGTACTGGGGCTTTCTAGATGTAAGATTTCTCTTGAGGGACCTACATGTCTTCCCCTCTTCATTTCCCAGATTTCTTCTTTCATTTCATGCATAGCTTGAGAAATATTTTTAGAAAACTCTTCTCTCTATAAACTTCCAGATGAAGGGTTTGGACCCTTGTCTTCTGTGTCTTCATTGTAACCACACTTCTTCATCAGTATTTTCTTTTCATGAAAATACATATTGGCTCTTCAGTAAGAAAATCACAGGCTGTGCCAAGATAATTTCTCTGATACCACTGTAATATCCCCAAATGGGAACTACTAGCAAGGCATGCCTGAAAAATGCATTTTTCATAAATGTATGCTACAGGATTGGAAATAAACAATTGGATACCTTAGATATAACAATATAATACCAAAATCCAAGAGGGATTAAAAAAAAAATCCTTCTAAGTGGGTTAAACAGATCTCCCCACACCTAGCGCAGTTGGAAAATGCCCAAAGGAGGGACTACATCAATACAAACAACACTGCCCAGAAAATAAAGCAGTTCAGCCAAATTTTTGCAGGAGACAAATATGAAAGTTCATTAATCACTTAAAAATCAGCAAAAATAGGTTTATAATAAAGTCCATACAATGTACAAGAGAAAAAAAGAGAACATTGATGAAGAAATACTCAAGAATGAGGTGTTGCAACAATATATTTCATTGCAAAACCTTGACAACATTATTTTTATGAGTAAAAAACAGCTGTAGGTTACAACTCAAATCTAGAATAGAAACGTGTACAAAATATTAGATCTATATCAGATATATACACTATACTATCTCTATTTTACACACCCCTTGGGGTTTTTAGCAAAACATGAAGCATATGGAGTAGATCTAAGATCTCATGTAGAAGATCTGTAGATTTCTACAGAATTCCTGAAACTTATACAGGAGTATTTATATCATATCTGAATATGACATGGATAAGAACAAAAATCCAATGATCACCACAATGAGAGACAAATTCTCATTACTAGAGATCACTCCTCAATTGTTGCCAAAACTCCCTACAACTCTTCCCTTGCAGATAACACAGCCTTGGAAGATATACTGTGTTGTGGACTTCACGTACAGTTTGGCTTGATGCCAAGGTATGGATCTGAAGCTCTGATGATGCAATACACTCTTGCCAGGGGATAGAAGGCTTTCCCACTGAAAATAGGCACTAGAATGGCTTAGACCTGAATAGTTCTAGCCTCCACTTGTTGTAGCTTACAAGGACAACCAAACCCTCAACAGGATTTGTGTTGTAGTTGGAAGTAGAAGCTTGAAAAAATTCCTGATAGTGGACATGAAATGCAAGAATCTTCCAAGATGCCTCTGAAGGAAAGAGATGGGATTCCCAACCAGGAACACCCAGTGCTAAATAATACTATTCTTAGCTAAACAGCTAGAGAATGAGAAGTGTCTAAACAGAAAAATCCTTTCAAGACAATATCTTCAAAAACCCCTCTTCTAATGCTCTCCTTTTTTATTTATAGGATGAATGCCTTGCAAAACCCTAAACCATTTCAAAGGTTTAGCTCCTTTCACATGTGTAGCCTCTAACTAGATCTACGTTGTGCATCTAGGAGGTACATTGCATCTATACAGCGCTGTGGATTTGATGTTGTTTACCCAATCAATTGTCACAATCCCTTTCACACATAAGGGATTTTTATTAAGGCAGCCCAGATTTAGCCTTGTTCCCATTGGGCATTGATTTATTTACTGGTTTCAGGAATTTTTATTGTCCTCCCTTACACATTTATTCTTGCAATAAGAAAATGAAACAAAATTGTATATTCCCATTATCTTGGGCTAATTGGGAATATTACACTCACGAAGTCACAAATGTGCTTCCCAAAGTTCTCTAAGCTAAGCAACATATTCCTAAAGAAATTTTCACCACCCTCAAAGAAGACTTGTCTATAAAAATATTATTTTAAACTTTAACCATCAGTCATCTTCCCAAACCTATAAAAAATAAAGCAGCTGATAAGCTTCCTCAGGCATGCCAAATCCTATCAATTATAACATTTTAAATATGGGTAGAAATCACCCAATTCACTTTCCATGCATTCTACCCCACCTTGATTATTCATTAACATATTTCAGGGTCAACTTCCTTGTTTCCTCCATTTGTTTCTTTGAGCAGATCATCTCTCTTCCTCAAGTAATATTTCAATCCTTTGACCTTCTATTAAAATAATTAACTCAACACATGACTTAAATTAACTTTCTAAGTTTCGTTGCACCAATGCATCACCACAAATACAAAAAAATATCCCTAGCTCCTAAACTGGATCAATGCATGTACTTGATCCTGAATTATACCTATTCTAACTTGTTTAAGTCTCCTTTCAAGTTACTCAACTTAATATGATACTAAGTCAATCTGAACAAGTTTCACTTTGCCTCACCAAGCCACCTGATCCCCTAAAAAATCCCTATGGTCCTTTAAAAAATCATCACAAAGGACTCCAAATATTATGCAATGGCTTCCTTGGTTACACCTATGAATCACTGACGTCCTGCACTTATCCCATATTTCCCAATATATTGGATATTTTCACCACATTCTTAGCATTTTCTTGGCTTTCTCATGGCTAGAGAAGCATCTCCACTCCCTTCAAATATTTATACCATCATGTCACTAAACCTTCTCCTCCATTTCATGTCCAACTCGACCTATTTGTTCTAATATTTTTTGTCAACTATATCACCTATTTGATAACTCCATCAAATTAATCTACACATCCTATTATGTCTCTTTACAACTCATCCTCACCATGAGACTTGTCCTACACTGAGCTTCATCATCCATCCTTGTTATTCATCAACACCTTATTGTTTGAAGAAACTACTCTCCTTGTCCTTGGCCTTCATTTAATCTCAATTTCATGGTTAATTCATAATTAAGCACATCCAACCATATTCCACATAAATATACAACCGAAATATACATTCCCTTCCATCCCATGTGTTTCTACAACCAACCAAAGTCATCATTTCATGGTGCATAATTAGTCATCTTGTCTCTTGGCCAACCATGAATTTCCCCTACAAGCCTACATCATACACCACCTTTCTTCAAGGCATCCAAAACTTCTAGTCTCATATTATCATCCCTTCAAAAACCTCTACATTCCACTATAATTATTGTTCATGGGTGAACATGTATCCATATAAACCTATTATGTTTATAGCTCATACAATCATCACCTTGGCTACCTTCCATGTTAAAGTATCAGAGATACACTTTCTTCATTTTGTTGCATGGAATTTGTTTTGGGTATGTGTTAGAGTATTTTCATTAAAGTTGCATGTGTGGGGGGCTTACAAGGGGGTGAAATCCCCCACTGTTCATTGTGCTGGGTGAAACAGGGGGTTCACAAGGGGGGTGAAAACCCCCCCTATACAGGGGTTTACAGGAGATCTGGGGCAGCGCCCTGAGAAAATTGTTTTGGACCACATTTTAGGTTCACGGACCCGCCTATGGTTTTGTGTATGGGTTTGCACATGGTTTTGAGGCATGATGGTTTTCGGCCCTTGGTACTTTGTATATTCGGTCTAGGGAACTACAATTACGTTCTAATCTAGGGCTAATGGATTGGGGTTTATGAATGATTCAACATGTATATATATGTGTTGTAACACTAAAAGGAATATAATGAAAAATCAAGCTAGTATTCTCGATTTGGTATCTAGGGGGGAAAATATATGTATATCTCTTTTATGTTTATTATGTTTCTATTGTTTATTTTTTGTTTGTAATAATTCAATTGCAGATAATTTATGTACAGGGTTAAAACCTACATTTGGTATCAGGGTTTTTTCTTCTTCAAGGGGATGCCTTTGCTGTTGAGGGGTTTTTTTCTCAGGCCTCTAGTAGACCCTGTTCAGTGGGAGATCTGCAGGACCGATTCTTGCGGTGAAAAAAGATTATGAGCAGTGGAAAGATAGATATTGATAAATTTAAAGGTCATAGTTTTGAGTTGTGAAAGCTCAATATGGAGGATCTACTGGTGGATAAAGATTAGTGGATCATGGTAGATCTGGCTACTAAACCAACGACAATGTCAGATGAAGACTAGGCACAGTTGGATCGGAAGACAAAGAGAAAAATATTATTTTGTATCTCAAATTCGGTATTTTTGAATGTATCTGTGGAATCTACAATGAATAATTTGTGGGTCAAGTTGGGGACATTGTGTTAATTTATGTCTCTGGTGAATAAATTTCTCCTGTGGAAAAAGCTGTATAACCTGAGGATGAAGGATGGAGACTTGGTCAGAGAGAATCTAAAGACCTTTAATATTGTGGTAAGTGAGTTGTCATTTGTTGATCTTAAAATCTCAGATGAAGATAAGTGCATCGGTTTGTTGTGTTCTCTACCAGATTCATGGCACAGTCTATTCATTGCGACAGGTAGCAATGAAAATACCTTGAATTTTGATGAAATTATCTCAGCCTTGTTGTTGAATGAAATGAGATGGAGAAATATGGAGGGCCAAGATGGGGATGCCTTATTTGTATGAGGAAGGTCCCAAAACAGAAACAAAAATAATTTTTTGAGTGGGATATTTAAATCTAGAGGTAGATCTAAATCTCTAGGAAAGCCTGTAAAGGTGTGCTAGAAATGTGGAAATGAAGGGCACCTCAAAAAGGACTGCCGATTTAGAGCTCCTGAGAAAGGAAAGGGATCTGATGATTCTCCTTCTATGGAGGCAAACACCACCTCACATGAAGGCGGGGATATGTATTTTTCTTCTTCTTAAAATACACATGCAGATCACGAGGCATGGTTGATTGACACAAGTGCATCCTTTCGCTTCACTCCCCATAGGGAGTGGTTGTATGAGTATGAGAAGTATGATGGTGGTGATGTCTTCTTAGGGGATGATAGGAAGGCCAATTCGTCATACGTGGAAAAGCCAAGCTGAATCTACATGGTGGAAGGATCAGAACACTGCCTCGTGTTCTGCATATTCCGTCATTAGCTAGAAATATGATTTCTGTAAGAAAGATTGATCATGCAGGTGTAAAAATAATGTTCGAAAAATATGCATGCAAGATGGTTAAGGGAGAAATCGTATTAATGTGGGGATTTTAGATTGAAACTCTGTACAAGCTTCAGTGTAGCACCATTATTAATGTGTGCAACACTTTTGTGGTTCCTGAAAGTGGAGTGGAAAGCCTAGTGGTCTATGGAGAAAAGAACATGCTATGCAATCAAAGGCTTGGACATATTGGAGATAAGTGCTTTCGGATACTACATGGTAATTGTATGGTAGAAGTTATGTATAATTTCTCTGTGGATTTCAATTTCTGTGAACATTGTGTATATGGGAAGTAGAATCGGGTGAGTTATCCTGCTGATGCTAAGAGGGAAAACAAGATATTAGAGCTTGTGCACAATGATGTGTTTGTCCTATGTCTGTTCCATCACTGGGAAATTCTATGTACTATGTTTCATTCATAGATGACTTCTCAATGAATACATGGATATATTTCTTTAGGAAGAAATCTAAATTCTTAGACATATTTAAAGAATTTAAGGCTCTTGTGGAAAACTAGATAGAGAAGAAGATAAAGGTGTTGAGGAAAGATAATGGTGGAGAGTTCCGCAAGAAGTGATCTGAAGAATTCTGTCAAAAGTGTGGTATAGCATGGTAGAATACTTTTTTCGGGAAATAACTCCCTAGAGGTCGTTGGGTCAGAAACCTCCACAGATCGGGGCATACTATTCAAGAAGGACTCACACAACCAAACTTGAACGCGAAAAACTAGATATTATCGGTTGTAGAACTCACCTGTAGATCCTACGTTTGATGTAGATCCCGCGGGGTCCAAACCCCCAGCAACTCTTCTTCCTCTTCAACCTGAAAATCAGTAAGAAATGTGCACGGAAATCTAGTTGTACAACATATATCTTTCTTGAATGTCAGTGTAATCCATGTGAAACATCATATAAACAATAATAAGTGTTTAATTAACACTATTTTCACATATATAAGCAGATATCAACGCGTGAATTCGGAAACAAGATGGTTCTTCTTCATTACAAACAACATGTACAATAATAGAAAGGTGGAGAGATCACCTGAATCCTTCCACGATATTTGAACAGACCATCGTCTGGATCTGTCCAGCCCTTGCCTCGCTAGGATTCTTCCAAAACTTGTGCACATGAGATGACATATAAGCTGATGAACATCTCCAGGAAACAGGGGTTTCCTATAAATACCTGGGAAGTGCAGGAGGCACGGGAAATCAAACTTGAATTGGGCTCCAACAGAGTATAATGTCTATAATTTTTCTCCCTCTCCTTAGGCCATGCATATGAGGGGATTTTATACTCCCTCAAAGTAGTTTCAATAATTTGGAAACAGTTGGCCACAGGCTGGGGTGGTTGAATTACAGGAATAACCATCAACCCAGCCTCGAAAATAGGGTTTTTATATATATTTTTAATGATTTTAATGGCATACACGGAAAAGTATCTTTGGACTCGCGTATACACATGGAAAATTCTGGGCATATCTGCGTATGGGTTTTGAAACACTATTTTTTATGAACTTTTATTCAAGTCTGTGGGAAGGGTGCCCAAGGCCAAAGAGACAATCATGAATCACATGAGGGTGAAAAATGATGCTATAACAGATGCCCCCTAATATATGAGGTCAGAAGGGGTACATGATGGCCGAAATGTATTATGTGCATAGAAAGAACTTCGCGAGGACAAGAGAGGACTTCACCAGATTTCAGCCTACCAAAAAGCAATGAAAGAAAACAGAGAGTCAGCTCATGTCTAAGGCGGGCATACCCATGCTCAGTAAAAAAATTATCCATATAGAAAGTACAGAATAGATTCAAAATGTCTACAAGTATAGCTGAACTGAAAGTATACAATGAATCATCTGAGCATGGCCTGGAAGTACAAGTCAGAATCAATGTCCAAGTATCACATATAGAAAGTTGATCAATGATGTTGAAAATAGATGTCTGATCACAAAAGTAACAGAATCTACAGGTACCAAATCATAAGGGGTGGAACACATGGTACAATCACGCAACTCGGGAGCCAACATATAGGATGTTGTTGTACTGACACTGCAACATATAAGGGTGGATGACATCACTGGCAGAAATGGACTGCATAATCGGCGAGTGAAATGGGTGAAATACTCATGACCTGATGGGATCGACCCGATGGCAAGTGATCAGAATGGAGGCTAGTATGCAAAATGCAACGGAAAATGCATTTCCTAACTTATATGCCAATGAAGATCATATACCTGCCATGACAGGTCACCAGTCATGGATCAAAAAAATCGGAAAAATCTCAACTTCATCAAAATGTACCTGAAAATATACCAATCTTGACACTTACAAGCACTCGGGTTATGCAGCTTAAGATAGATTGAAAAAAAAGGCATAAAAAATAAAAAAATTTCAATTTCTGGGCATAAATACACATGTTACCTCATATTTGGCTCATTATTACTTGCTAATTTGGAGAAAAAAGAGCTCTGGAGAAAAAACCCTCTTTCGTCAAAACAGGAGCAATCAGCGGCCAAACTTCACCGGATCAGTCAGGTAAGCTCTTAATCCATCATTATTATCAATTTTTTCCATTAATACAGTTAAAATTTGGAAATTTCACCGTAAAAAACATTTGTTTTGATTTAGGGCTCTACACATATGCGGGTTCGTGTGGACGAACCTGCGTATAATACGCGACTGTCTGCAAGGGAAGTCGCGTATGCACAGTTCGTGATGTAAAAAATGCATCTAATGAAAAAATAAATGAATTTTTTCAGGATGACCATCAGTTGGAGGGAACGTGAGCATAGTGCAATTGATAATGAAGTGATGCAAGATCAAAAATCGCTCGACATCCTCCGAAATTGCGGATTGCTAAAATTCTTCAAAATGCCAAACATGAAAAGTAACGTCCAGTTGCTTGAAATGCTGGTAAATTACTGGGAACTGGAGGAAGATTGCTTCGTGATAGACCAAATGCCTATACACATAGAGGTGGAGGACATCTACTTCATTACTGGACTCTCACAGAGGGGAGACCCAGTAGATTTGCACGGCAAGCCTTTGGGAGGGCTTACGGTGGATAACTATGTCCACGTCTACTATGTAGAGGGGTCCAAAAAAGTAGGGACTTAGATTGCCATAAAATATTTGAGAGATCTGCACATGAAGATTCTCCTGTTTACCATTGGCAGGGTAGCAGGATCTACTTCCTTGCATCAGGCATCCAGGACCCAAATGAGCATAGATGTGGAATGCCTAGTTCACCTGTATGATTGGTGTATAGCTCTGTTAATCAACATGAAGAAACAACTGACCTCCATCCGAAAAGCTAAAACAAAGTATTTCGGGTATGGAACCATTTTGATGACATTCGTCTCTGAGAAGATTCCTGGGCTTCAACCCAGAGTGATCTCCTCCATCAATAGCCCAAGAGACCCAAGAATTGCCCGATGGGTTGATCTGATGAAGAGACTAGAGGGAAGTGAAGTTCCCCGAACCACCTGGGACGACGAGTGCTTCCAATGGTGGGAGGAACAATTCATCGCAGTGGAGGACTACCCCTATGCCGAGATGGATTTCCGCAGTGATCCATACCTCGTCCTTCCACCTAGCGCGGCATGGTGTGCAATCAGTAAGATTGCAGTTTTTTAATTATATGATTTTTTGATGATTTTTTCAATATATATGAAAAAATGTGAAAACAGAACATGTTTTTTGATTGGATTCAAAATTAATTACAATATTATGATGACCATGATACATATACTGGACCAGTCTGTCCTGAGGGCTACCCATGGCACAAGCGTCGCAGAGGCGAGGCAGATACTAAAGACCTAGGCAGGACCCTCCATTCTATTCAGAGGAACTTGGAGGGTTTGACTTGCCAAGTGCCTATGGATGATTTGGAATATTTACCTGAGGCTATCCAAAGACGGGTAGTGGGAGTACCACGTGACTGGGTGCAATTATTCCGCCATGTCGCTACTGCGTTCGTGTTCTATAGGAACACGAATATTGGGCAGGGGCCACAGAAGTAGATAGACATGATTACTGGATCACTGTATATTTTTTATACTGAACATGATCGGGCATAAGCCCTGATTTTGTATGACATATGGATCCAAAATTTTGTATAGTTTTTGAACACTCTGATGATATATATATACAGCGGTTTATGATGTGATGTGACAAATGTATAAAAAATGCATGATGTTTTTGATGATTAAATTTAATGTATTGAATGATTAATATGCCAATCAATTTCTTGATTAGCTAATGAGTCTACCATCCAATTGTCTGTACAAGGAATATGAATGAATGTTAAAAACTGAAATGATCGTTGTAACAAACGTACCCTAAAAAACAACCGGAGTAAGAATGGATCTAGAATCCGATAAGTATTGTTTAACTGTGACACCACCAGCTGGGAGTCCAAGAAAACTACCAATGAATCAACACCCAAAGATATGGCCTCTGAGAGTAGATAAATAACTGCAGTGTACTCTGCTACATTATTGGAAGCAGGACCAATGTAGACTCCTCTTGATACTAACATGTGACCGGATGGATGATGAAGCACCCAAGCCGTGGAAGTCAAGTTCCGGGTGTGTCTACTAGCACCATCGACGAAACCATAATGACTCATGAAATTTGACACAACCTGCCAAAGCAGACCAAAAACATCACCATCACATCAAAGACCAAAAAACCAGATATGTACAAAACAAAACTAACTATATACAAAAGCAAAATGCCAGGCCGAAGCCTAGGCATAATACCTTTTCAAGTAGAGCCCATTTCTGGGCTCCACTAACTCATTTCCTTCAAAATAAACCAAGGCATACGCTCCTTTTTTAAGGAATTTTTTAACAATGAAGGGGCCATACCACATAGATTTAAACTTTCCTGCACTTAGGGCATCCTTCTCTTGGGCATAGACCAAAATAAGGTCACCTTCCGAGAAAAACCTAGGTTTGACTGCCTTATCGTATTGAACTTTGACTCGTTTCTTATGCGCTTCATTCATCGTAGGTTTTAACCCCGTAACGTAAATTATCTACACACGAATCTTATAAATGCAAAATA
This sequence comes from Pinus albicaulis, assembly GCA_034641835.2. NCBI lineage: Eukaryota > Viridiplantae > Streptophyta > Pinopsida > Pinales > Pinaceae > Pinus > Pinus albicaulis. The sequence goes on from CM076578.1 coordinate 183,385,798, forward strand.
AACAATAGCGAGATCATAAAACATAAAAAAGATAAACACAGAGATTTTCCCCTGGATCCCAAATCAGGATGACCAGCTTGATTTTTCATTATATTCCTTTTAGTGCTACAATACATATATATACATGCCGAAGCATACATAAACCCCAATCCATTAACCCCGGATTAGAACATAATCGTATTTCCCTTGACTGGATCTACAAAATACCAGGGGTCGAAAACCATCGTACCCCAAAAAGCCATGTGAAAACTCATGCAAAAAACATGGGTGGGTCCGCCTATGAGTGGGATTGCATACCAAAAAATTTCCTACGGTGGTGCCGCCCGGACCCCGGGCGCGGGCCCGCGCCCCCCGCGTGACCCCGCCGCGCCCGCCGCAACAGCGCAACGTACAACGTGTGGGGCTAGTCGTGGAAAGAATATAACACATACCCAACATTCTCCCACTTGTTGTTTTCTTTCCACAGGGGGCCACATGAGAGCTTAGTCATATGGCCAATTCTTCAACACCCATTTTTTCTCTACACCAAGAGAACTTCTGAGTGCTCACAGACTTCATCAATGCATCTGCAACATTCTTCAAAGTGTCCACCTTTACCAGCAACACCCTTTTAGCCTCAACCATATCTCTAACAAAGTGATATTGAACATCAATGTGCTTTGTCTTTGAATGATAAGCAGGGTTCTTCGCCAAGAAAATTGCACTTTGGCTATCACAGTCTATCCTTATAGCTTGCTGTACCAACCCCATACTTGAACACAATCTCTGCAACCAAACTACTTTTTTGCTTGCATGAGTGGCTGCTATGTATTCTGCCTCTGTAGTTGAAAGAGCCACTACAGACTGTCTTTTACTCATCCAACTGACTGTGCCTCCAAATAGGCTAAACACATACCCACTTGTAGATCTTCTTTGGTCCAGATCTCCAGCCCAATCTGCATCAACAAAACCACGAATGTCCAACATTCTTTCCAATCCTGGTCTTCCATGGTAGCACAAGCCATAATCACTAGTGCCACGTAAATATCTGAAAACCCGCTTCACTGCTGTCCAATGCTCCTTCCCTGGGTTTGACATAAACCTGCTCAATACTCCCACTACATGTGTAATGTCTGGTCTAGTACAGACCATTGCATACATCAGGCTACCCACTGCACTTGCATATGGAACACGGGACATATCCTCCTCTTCTTCTTGTGTCTTGGGACACTGTTCAGCCGAAAACTTTGCACCTACAGGAATAGGAACACTCACTAGTTTACTATCCTGCATATTGAACCTCTGCAATATAGTCTCGACATACTTCCTCTGGTTTAACCAGAGCATCCTCTTTTCCCGATCTCTCTTAATTTCCATGCCCAAAATATAGTTTGCAGCACCAAGATCCTTCATGTCGAATTTGGAGAATAGTTGGGTCTTCAAATCTTGGATAATTTCTTTGTCATTTCCAATCAACAACATATCATTCACATACAAGACCAAATAAATAACACGGTCACCAGTTAATTTAAAATAAACACAGTGATCTTCCTTGCTTCTTGTGAAGCCAAGCCCCCGTATATAGGTATCAAATTTCTGATACCACATCCTTGGTGACTGTTTTAACCCATACAGAGACTTCTTCAACCTGCATACCAATTCTTTCTTACCCTTCACCATAAAGCATTTAGGTTGCTTCATGTAGATCTCCTCTTCTAGATCCCCGTGAAGAAATGATGTCTTCACATCCATCTGTTCTATCTCAAAATCAAATGCAGCAGCAACAGATAAAAGTAATCTAATAGAAGTAACTTTGGCAACAGGAGGAAAAATATCACCAAAATCAATTCCCGGCACCTGGGAATAAACTTTCGCTACCAATCGAGCTTTGTATTTCTCCACCTTGCCTTCTACATTCATCTTCTTCTTAAACACCCATTTTCTCCCAATGGGCTTCCTTCCAGCCGGCAACTCCACCAGATCCCATGCATTGTTTTTGTGCAAGGATGCCATTTCATCAACCATGGCCTCCTTCCAGAGTTTTCCATCCTCTGAATCTACTGCCTCCCTGACATTTATGGGTTCATCATCAGTTATAGTTAAGGAAAAACCTAAACAGAAAGCAGATGGACTATACCTTTCTAGTTGCCTTCTTTCTCGAACTGATCTTCTCAAAGCTAGAGTTTGCGGCTCTTCATCTTCTGAGTCCTCTTCTGTTGTAGAGTCTGATTCATCCTCCTTTAGCTCAAACTCTATCTTCTCAGGTTCCTTTGGTAGGACTTCATGTTTAACAACATCTTTCACTTCTCTAAACACCACATCTCGGCTGTACACAACCTTCCTTGTTTCTGGGTTCCAAAGCTTGTAACCCTTTAAACCATCCGTATACCCAATAAAGATGCACCTTTCAGATTTATTATCCAACTTGGTCCTTTTCTCCTTTGGAACATGTACATATGCATCACATCCAAATACCCTTAGATGTGAAATAGAAGGTTTCTTACCATTCCATACCTCATGTGGGGTCTTATCCTCCAACACTGATGAAGGTGATCTGTTAACTAGATAGCATGCAGTCTCCACTGCCTCTGCCCATAATTCTTGTCCTAACTCGGTACCACTGAGCATGCTTCTTGCCTTTTCCATCAGTGTTCTGTTCATTCTTTCTGCAACTCCATTTTGCTGAGGTGTGTATGGAGTATTATTCTGCCGTGCTATACCACACTTCTTACAGAACTCTTCAAATTCCTTCTTGTAGAACTCCCCACCATTATCTGTCCTCAACGCCTTTATCTTCTTCTCTATTTGGTTTTCCACCAGAGCCTTAAATTCTTTAAATTTGTCAAAGACTTCAGATTTCTTCCTCAAGAAATGTATCCATGTATTCCTTGAGAAGTCATCTATGAATGAAACATAGTACACAGACTTTCCCAGTGATGGAACTGACACAGGTCCAAACACATCACTGTGCACAAGTTCTAATATCTTGTTTGCCCTCTTAGCACCAGAAGGAAAACTCACCCGATTCTGCTTCCCATATACACAATGTTCACAAAAATTGAAATCCAGAGAACAATTAGACATACCTTCTACCATACCATCTCTATGCAGTATCCGAAGGCCCTTCTCTCCAATATGTCCAAGCCTTTGATGCCATAGCATGGTCTTTTCTCCAGAGACAACTAGACTTTCCGTCCCACTTTCAGGAACCACAGAACTGTTACACCCATCAATAACAGTGCTACCTTGTAGCTTGTATAGAGTTCCAGTCCGAACTCCCCGCATTAATACCAGTGCTCCCCGAACCATCTTGCGGGCATCTTTCTCGAACACTGTTTTTACACCTGCATCATCCATCTTGCTTACAGAAATCAGATTTCTGGCCAATGCAGGAATATGCAGAACACCAGGAAGTTTTCTAATCCTTCCACCTTGCAGCTTCATCTTGAATTTTCCACGTCCGACGATTCTGGCCTTCCTATCATCCCCTAGGAAGACATCACCACCATCATATTTCTCATACTCGCAGAACCACTCCCTATGGGGAGTGAAGTGAAAGGATGCACCTGAATCAATCAACCATGACTCATGATCTACATGTGTATTTGAAGAAGAAGCCAAATACACATCCCCACCTTCATCCGAGGTGGTTTTTGCCTCTGCAGAAGGACCTTCATCAGATCCCTTTCCTTTCTCAGGAGCTTTAGATCTGCATTCCTTTTTGTAGTGCCCTTCCTTTCCGCATTTCTAGCACACCTTTACAAACTTTCCAGGAGATTTAGATCTCCCTCTAGATTTAGATCTCCCTCTCGAAACCTTATTCTTGTTTCTGTTCTGGGACCTTCCTCGTACAGATAAGGCATCTCCATTATGACCCTCCATATTTCTCCGTCTCATTTCCTCCGACATCAAGGCTGAGACAATGTCATCAAAATTCAAGGTAGTTGTATTGCTACCTATTGCAATAACCAGACTGTCCCACGAGTCTGGTAGAGAGCACAAAAAACTGATGCACTTATCTTCATCTGAGATTTTAATATCAACAGACGACAGCTGACTTACCACAGTATTGAAGGCGTTCAGATGCTCTGTCACCGAGTCTCCATCCTTCATCCTCAGGTTATACAGCTTTTTCCGTAGGAACAATTTATTCACTAGAGACTTAGATTGGTACAAAGTCCCTAGCTTTTCCCACAAGGTCTTTGCCGTAGCTTCCCCAGATACATTCAACAATACTGAATCTAAGACACACAACCGTATTGTGCTCTTAGCCTTCCGATCCAGTTTCTTCCAGTCTTCATCTGACATTGTCGTTGGTTTAGTACCTAGATCTACCGCGATCCACTGATCTTTATCCACCAGCAGATCCTCCATCTTGAGCTTCCACAACTCAAAACTCTGACCATTAAATTTCTCGATCTCTATCTTTCCGCCGCTCGCCATACTTTTTCACCGCAAGAATCGATCCCGCAGATCTCCCACTGCACAGGGTCTACCACAGGCCCGAGCAAAAAACCCTCAACAACAAAGGCGTCCCCTTGAAGCCGAAACAGCTTCGATACCAAATGTAGGTTTTAACCCTGAACAGAAATATCTACACACGATTCTTATAACAGAAAATAAACAATAGTAAGAGCATAAAACATAAAACAGATAAACACAGAGATTTTCCCCTGGATCCCAAATCGGGACGACCAGCTTGATTTTTCATTATATTCCTTTTAGTGTTACAACACATATATATACATGCCGAAGCATACATAAACCCCAATCCATTAACTCTGGATTAGAACATAACCGTAGTTCCCTTGACCGGATCTACAAAATACCAGGGGCCGAAAACCATCGTACCCCAAAACCATGTGCAAACTCATGCACAAAACATGGGTGGGTCCGCATATGAGTGGGACCGCATACCAAAAAAAATTTCGCTGGGGCGCTGCCACCCCCCCTGTGACCCCCCTGCTGCGCCCGACGCAACGTACAGTGTGTGGGGCTAGTTGTGGAAAGAATATAACACATACCCAACACATTCATTGTAGCGGCATCCCGACGCTGCTCATCAAGATGTTCCAGATGAAGGAGACGTTCTTCGAGACTAGACGTGTCAGGAAGAAGCTCAACAACTAATTTATAGAAGGAATCTCACATTCAATGGGAAATATGGATTCCAGCCCGTAACCTAGTTGAAACAGAGTAAAGCCAGTTGCAGTTTTCATTGACGTTCGGTATGCCCAAAGTGCAGGATACATCATGATATGCCAGTTGGATCGAGCTTTATCAATCGTCCTTTGAAGAATGGTCCTCAAGGATTTGCTCACAGCTTCCACTTGTCCATTGCCCTGAGAATAATAAGGAGACAAATGCTCCTGCCGGAAACCTAATTTTAGAGCCAACTCAGCCATCATGCTATTCTGAAAATGATTGCCATGATCAGTGACAATCTCTCTAGGAATACCAAAACAAGCAATAACTTGGTTGAAAAGAAAAAGAGTTGTTGTCTCACCATCATTCCCAAAAGTAGGCATAGCCTTGACCCACTTCGTAAAGTAGTCTACTGCTACAATAATGTACTTGTGACCTTTAGCCGAAGGCGGGTTACAAGTAGTATAATCAATACCCCACTTTGTAAAGGGAACGACAATAATGACTGGAAAAAGCGGAGCTGGATGAGTGCGCATTTTTCGAGTATATACTTGAAACGGATGAAAATTTTTGACCGACTCCACACAATCTTTGAAAATCGAAGGCCAAAAGTATCCAGCACCCAAGATTTTTTGGGCTGTAGCAAGCCCAGATAAATGACCACCACAAGCTCCACTGTGGCAATCATTCAGCACAACCTCAGCTTCTTTGAGAGTTAAGCAACGTCTCAGGATTGAATCAACCCCTCGACGGTATAAATCATCACCAATAATTAAGTAATTTTTAGCCAAATGAGGTAATTTACGGCGCTCATCTTTCGAAAAAGTAGAGGGAAACTTCGCAATCTGAAGATACAAAATGATATCCCCATACCAAGGATCTTATGCAGAGATGAGAAACAAATGTTCACCTGGGAAGGATTCATCATAAACTATCTCTTCTCCACAGGGCAACTCAGAGATTAATTCCGCGAAAACCAATGATTTCTTGGACTTGGCAGACATAAACTCAAGATCAAATTCCTGAAAAATCACAATCCATCTATTGTATTTGCCCCCAATCACTCGCCTACTGAGAACAAACTGAAATGAATTGACTGCTGCCAAAACATAAGTTTTTTGTAGAAGAATATAATGTCTGAGTCATTGTACAGCATGAACAGATGCTAAAGCCAACTTCTCTATCGGAGTATACTAGATTTCAGGTCCTACCAAGCCTTGACTAAGGTATTATATAACATGCTCTGCAAGAGCATCGTCCTCCTGAACCAGAACCATACAAATGGTAGCTTCTACTGCTGCAAGATACAAAAGGAAATCCCTGCTATAATGAGGTGGACTCAATATAGGAGCAGAGGTCAATGATTTTTTCAAAGAATCAAATGAGTGCTGAGCGAAGTCATCCCAAAAGAATGGGACTCTCTTTTTCAACAATCTCATAAATCCTTTAGTAACTTCAGCATAATTTACGATAAATCTCCGAAGAAAAATAGATTTTCCTTGTAGACTTTGAAGTTGACGAATAGAAGACGAGGGAGGCAATAGAAGTATTACCTCTACGTTGAAGGGATCTACCTGAATCCCTTCCGAAGACACTATAAATCCCAATAACCGACAGGATGTGACCGCGAAAACACACTTGTTCTGATTCAACCTAATCTTGTAGAAACGACATTGTTCAAATACTTGACGTAGGTGAGCAGGATGATTCATTCTCTTTCGAGAACGAGCAGCTAAATCATCCAAATACACCTCGATAATATGTTTGATGTCATGGAAGGCATATGACATGGCCCACTGAAAAGTAGCCCCAGCAGTTTTTAGACCAAAAGGCATCTTCTTGTAAGAAAAAGTACCCCAGGGACAAATAAAGGAAGTCTTATGCTGATCTCCAGGACGGATAGTAATCCGATTATATCCGGAGAAACCATCCATGAAGGAGAAAATCTCATTACCGGCACACTCATCGATAATCTTATCTATAAATGGTGTGGGGTAATTATCTTCAGACATGCTTTATTAAGGTCTCTGAAGTCAATGAAAACTTGAATTGTTCCTTGTTTCTTATCCACAGGAACAGGATTCGAAACCCACTCTGTCAAAGGAACAGGGAAAATAAATCCCGCCTTGAGCAGCTTCTCCACCTCGGCTTTGATAGGTGTAGCCTTCCTAGGGTTGACCGGCCGAAGCTTTTGCCTCACAGGCTTATCATTTTCATAAGTCTTGATCTCATGCTAGACAATAGATGGATCTATACCAGGCATTTCCTCATAAGACCAAGCGAACACATCCCTAAACTCTTTAAAGAGATCGGTGTAAATCTGAATCTATTCAGGGGAACATTCAGCTCTGATGAAGACATTCTCTATAACATTGGGATCCCTAGAAATGTTCACCAAGATATTTGGATAAATCACAGCCATGTTCCCTTCAGCATATACCTATGCTGGTGCTAAAGGGTTCAGGACTGGGTGAACAGGACCAGGAGACAAAGGACTTGGAAAACTTGATTCAACTTCACTCAAATCAGGTAAAAAGTAAGACCGATGATGCAAATCATCCCATGGTCTATCTATACCATTCATAGCTTCCAGGATGGCCTCTTCAGATGGAAGAGTGGTATCAAGGCAATCCTAGGCGGAAGAAGAACTAAGTGTCCAAGCCGGAGCTACATCGCCATCCAACTTCTCTGGAGAAAGAGAAGCTGGAATGGACTCTGCAGAGTCAACAATAGATTGATAAGCAATCTCAGATGCAGACATTGGAAATGCCATTCCACCCACTTGACCTTCCGCTAATGTGGAGGTAGGGGAAGGTAAGGTCCAAGGGTCTGAAAAATAATGAGTTCTGAAGAACTCTCTTCGAATAGGAGCCCTGGAGGATGAAATTGCATTTATATGAATGGTAGGAGGTGGAATATTGAAAGTACCCATCAAATAAGTATACATTCCAACCCCTAAATTCTCAACAGGTGGCTTGGCATCATCCACCTTTGGGATGGTTGATTCAGTAGATGCATTCGGGTCTACAGGAGAAGAGTCCAGTTGGTCAATTGTAACAATCCTCCCTTCGTGAGGGAAACAAATAATCCGAAATAATGAGGATGCAATTGCATCCATCTCATAAATCCAGTTTTTCCCCAACAGAAGGTTGTAGTCTAAGCTTGCATCAACTATCTCAACCTATATATTTACAGTTTTTCCCACAACACAGATGGGAAAAGCTGGGATAATGCCATGTGGTCTGTGAGAATGACCATCAAACACAGTCAGAAGAGTAGCAGATGGAACAGTTGTGGGAGATCCAATTCCCTTCCAACATGTGAGAGACATCACACATGTGGAAGCACCCTCATCAACGACCGTTCGAAAGATATTGAATTTCCGAAATGAAGATTTGATATGAAAATCCATATGATGAGGGAGTCTCTTTTTAAAATTAGACATATTGAATGTAATCACAAGATATTTCTTTGGATCGACAGCCCCAATAGCAGTGAGCAAAGCACTGCGTTGAGCTGGACAAGACTGTAGCGCCTCAAGAGCAGACATAGCACAAGGGCTCTGCACCAAATCTTCTACAACAGAGTAGTTTTGGGCAGCCCTGGCATTTGGATTAATCGTCGTACGCTTAGTAGATTATTTTGGCATTCGAGGTATAGGCTCAACAGTAGGCCTTGTAATATGAAGTGGCTCAGTACCATCGGGAGCACCCTTGGCTTTCGAAGACTTAGTTTCGCCATAATCACGAGATCTCGTGGTGATATCCGTGTGAGCACTCATCATATATATGTTTGACGGATTTTCCCCTTCCTGAGTGCCCCCAGAGGAAGCCTCGGTATTTTGATTCACACCAACAACTAGCTGTTGCCCTTGGGGAAAAGTGTTTGTCAACACAGCCTGGGAACTGGCAGAACCCTATTGAGCTAACAAGCGCTGCGCATCTTGAATCTTAGGGCAAAGGTGAGTAAGATGATCTCCAGTACATAATTTTTATGGAAACTTCACTTTCTTTTTATCCTTTGGACCCTCACCAACATGCTTATTGGATTTATTTGCATTACCATTCCCATTCTTTCCCTTTTTCTTATTATTATTCCATCCCTTCTTCTTCCCTTCAGATTGTTGATTTCCTTTAGGGTTAGAAGTTTGGATGGAATTTACTGAAAAATATTGAGAAGGCGATGACTCAGCAGGCACAGCCTAACCAGAAGAAGCAGAATGTATAGACAACTACTGCAATTGACTAAGCAGGTTAGCTGCACCGCTATCGATCGACCCAATAAGTCCATCACCATGAGGACTGGGTTTAGTTTTGGACAAGTCTAATTTGGAGTGAGGAGCATCAGACAAATATTTATGAAGGACACAAGACTGAGAATATATCAATTCAAGCTGTTGGGCCCTGAAAATAGCCTGTTCCTCAAAAAATACCCCTAACAGGGATACATCCTTAGAAATATCTGGCTGCAAAGATTTTAAAAACCATTCCAAGAGGAATTCTTCCATAATATAAGCTTTAATGAGCCTCTTCCTTCTCCGCCATTCCTAAATATGATCAGAAATGTGGGTTTCCTTGTCCTGCTTAAAACTGGCCAAGAGTTCTGTCCCGACATCATAACGAACAAGCAGCTGGAAATGATTTAGAAATATAGTAGCCAGCTCTCCAAAAGTAGCAAAACTGCCCCCAGTTAACTCAATGTACCACTTGGCAGCATTTCCAGTCAAGGTGCGTTGAAACAAACTCAACCTAATTGAATCCTCGATCAGGGAGTTAGATGAACACCATAGATGGAAAGTGGTGATATGATCAGCTGGGTCCTCTCCATTCTTGCCTTCAAACTTTGGAATGTTTGAAGGTAGTTTGGTAGGAACCGGAGGCCACCCCGGACTATATCGGATTGGATCATTTGTCAATTTTGATAAATCTGGCTAGTTTAAAGCTGCCAGAAAAAGTAAACGAGGAGGGGCCTGAGAATTCCACCTTTGGTGGGATGGGTTCCCAACATTCTAAAAGAATAACCTGGATTTGATGAGGCACCAGGTTGCCAGAAAGAGCTCGTAGAAAATGTTGGGCCATAGGACAATCCTTGTGACCCAGTATTTGGAGAAGGACCTCCTCCCAATGTAGAGTTACCATAAACCGGACCAGTTCCCCCCACTGAAGTAGTGAATGAAGAGGAAACCCCCTGATAGGGGTTCCAAGCATTAGAAAAAGGGGAAAAAGCCTAATAAGTACTCGACAAAGTGAATGGACCATTCCCTTGCTGACCAGCGAAAAACTGATTCCCAGCCCCCACTACTGTAAATATAGGGTTCCAACCGGTAAAGGTAGTTGAACTCTGACCTCCAGACCAAGGGTTAAAACTATGAGTCTAGGAAGTAAAAGGAAAATACCCTAAGGAAGGATTCGAACTAGGAATATGCCCACTTCCAAAGGGGAACCCTTGAAAAGAAGCCGACCCACTAGCCATAGAGGACATGGGTGCAGATGTAGCTGCAGTAGTGGAAAAGGAAAACGAAGGAATCCCACTAATGGGCATTCCAAAACAAAAGGGACCAGATTGAGAAGCTTGTACTTGGGTGTGACCAGAGCCAAACACAAAAGTACTAGAAACAATTGAAGATATAACAATTGTGCCTCCACCTTCTACCGAAGCACGAGTCTGAATGCTTGCAGCACTCACAGCCGAAGCCGTGTTCCCAGTCGTGGCCATCGAAAGGTACGAATAGGATGGATAAGGATTTTCTGGTCTTGCAGACTCAGGTCTGATGTACTCAACAACAAACGGAGAATTAGGAGGAAGAGGAGATGGAAGTGACTTAGGAGGCTGAGGTACTTCCTCTACTTCTACTTCTTCTTCTCACGGAAATAAGACTCTCGAGGTGAGCGGAGTGCTCCTCTCGGAACCAACACCAGAACCAACTACAGAACCTTTAATCCCTAGCGGAGGATCTCTCTCTGCTACGTCAGATACCACTAGGTGATATTCACCTGCTATATTACTCCTACGCCTTCTTGAAGAAGGCTCAGCACTCTCGGTAGATAACCCTCGGATTTTCCTCGATCGACAAGGCGCTTGGTCAGCCACTTTAACATATTAGTTAGACTCAAAAAATTATGAATCTAAGCAAGCTAGGAGCAAAGAGAATTCACTACAAAAAATCCCTAAGATTCAACCAAGCAAGCGGCCTTCAGGTATTTCCGCTCTGGGTTATTAACACCGGACACCAAAATACGAGAAAGCAAAAAATAGGACCTCCCAAAAGTAGTCTGGGATAATGAAGGCCCAAGCCTACTAGCGAAGGTAACATAAATAGTTACTCCGACCTCCTAACAACAGCCTTTGTCGGTGCAAGTACCCAAGCTTCACTGGGGCACCCTCCAGAAGTACTGCTGGAAGTGATATGATGTCTGCCTCAGGTACCACGGGTATTCCCCCCTGCAGTCACCTGTGTGATACCTAGGAATGGCAACTAAGGGCACCAATCTGTGTCAGCAGCTAGGCGGAATGGTCTTAAGGCAAGATCCAACAAATCAAAGAGGGGATATCTCTCTTCTCGGCCTTCACTTTCCCTTGCGCTTGACTCTCTGGAGGAGAGCTTTCCCGGTCCACCTAATGGTGTTGGATTTCGCTCATTTAATAAACTTCTATGTTTTAGTTTGAGCGGCCTTGGATAGTTAACTCTCCACTCACCTAATCCAAGACCCTACAACCTTACTAGTTGATGTATGACACTTAATAAAAAACTTGCTAGTTGTTTTTTTAAGTTATTACGCTTATCTTAGTTGGTTGTTATATTAAGTCAAGGAAATATGGAAATGAAACTCGTGATGTTTTATGATGCAGAAAAGAAATTAATGAAAACCAAGCTACATGCAGATGCAGTAATTTCCTTTCAATGAAAATAAATTTCTACACGGGTTCTACGAGACTATTTTTTCTTTTCGGATATCAAACCTCACACTCGCAAAATTTATGAAAAAGACTACAAATCTTCAAGTGCACCTAATGCAAATTACTAAGAGCATGCCAACTCTAAGATGCAATATCTAACAAAGCAAAGAGAAATCTCCAGGAATCCCACAGTTCTATCACTTTTCGGCTGTCCACAAAGCTAGTTCCCAGACCAGAAACTCTATGTATAAAGACGCCAAAACATGCTCGAAATAAGAGAAAGAAACCAATGAAGACTTTCTTCTCAGATCAAGACAGAAACTGGAGGCAAAATATTTCAACAAGGCTTCAGAAGATGAAAAGAAACCAAAACAAAAATGCAAAACAAAATCAATGGCAAAACAAAAATGTTTTTGGGCTTTTGATTTTTTGTAAAAAGAAGACTTCAAAAAGACCAAGAAAACTATCCAATTACCAAGCCAAACGATCTCCGAATTTCAAGCAAAACTTCAACAAAAATGCTCCAAATCTTATAATGCCATTTGGTATAAAGATTCATACGAGCAAAAGGAAGACAAGAAACTCAGTAAATCAGCCCGGTATAATAGAACAAACTTGCAGCAAAAAAAACTTCAAAGATCCAAAAATGACTCTACTAAAAAAAAAAAAAAAAAAATCGCAACAAGACCTAGTCAAATGAAATCAAGAAAACCAACCGAAAAGAAGGCAAAAATTAAAGTTCAAAGCAAGACATAAAGTTAGGAAAGAGCATATGAGCAGAAGCTCTCTATCCTGATTAAGTAGAACAGCCAAGAATCTCCAAAAAGAGATCTTGGTACTCGAACAAGAAATGCAAGCACTAAAAAAAACAAGATTTGACAAATGAGTCGGTATTCGACCAAACAAGAGAGAGAAAGAGCACTAACCACCTTCAACACAATCTAGAGACTAAAGGGACACTGCAGGAACAGGTCACCACAGGCAGACAAGACCAAAAAGTCAAAAAATCAAAAATTTCAAAATTTTCTCAATCATATGCTACTTAGAAGTTTTGCAACAGGTGTGCATACGCGACTGTGGCAAAGGAAACACACGTATACACGACTTCCTTTGACAAAACCTGCATGTATACGCGACTGTATATAGGAAAACTAGCGTATGGAAAAGTAAATAATGAAAAAAAAATATCAAGCTTGGCTAAAGAACCAGGTCTTTATTCTGATTGAGAAAAAACTAACTGGACTGGAAATAATGATTAAAACTGTCGGAAACCTTTAAAACAGCTGAAACCACCCAACAGGGGAATCACAAGAATGCGATCCCTAGTGGAGTCACGAGTTCTGTTTCAGGAAATAACTCCCTAGAGGTCGTTGGGTCAGAAACCTCCATAGATCGGGACATACTATTCAAGAAGGACTCACACAACCAAACTTGAACGTTAAAAACTAGATATTATCGGTTGTAGAACTCACCCGTAGATCCTACGTTTGATGTAGATCCTGCGGGGTCCAAATCCCCAACAACTCTTCTTCCTCTTCAACCTAAAAATCAAGAAGAAACGTGCACGGAAATCTAGTTGTACAGCATATATCTTTCCTGAATGTCAGTGTAATCCATGTGAAACATCATATAAACAATAACAAGTGTTTAATTAACATTCTTTTCACATATATAAGCAGATATTAATGCATGAATTCGGAAACAAGATGGTTCTTCTTCATTACCAATAGCATGTACAATAATAGAAAGGTGGAGAGATCACCTAAATCCTTCCACGATCTTCAAACAGACTGTCGTCTGGATCCGTCAAGCCCTTGCCTCACTAGGATTCTTCCAAAACTTGTGCACACGAGATGACATATAATCTGATGAACATCTCCAGGAAACAAGGGTTTCCTATAAATACCTCGGAAGTGTAGGAGGCACGAAAAATCAGACTTGAATTGGGCTCCAACAGATTATAATGTCTATAATTTTTCTCCCTCTCCTTAGGCCATGCATATGAGGGGCTTTTATACTCCCTCAAAGTTGTTTCAATCAGTTGGAAATAGTTGGCCACGGGCTGGGGTGGTTGAATTACATGAATGACCATCAACCCAGCCTCGAAAATAGGGTTTTTTATATTTTTTTATGATTTTAATGGCATATGCGGAAAAGTATCTCTAGACTCGCGTATACATGTGGAAAAGTCTGGGAATATCCACGTATGGGTTTTGAAACATTTTTTTTTATGAACTTTTATTCAAGTCTGTGGGAAAGGGTGCCCAAGGCCAAAGAGACAATCATGAATCACATGAGGGTGAAAAATGATGTTATAACAATACTACTCCATACACACCTAAGAAAAATGGCGTTTCAAAAAGAATGAATATAATTCTAATGGAAAAGGCAAGAAGCATGCTGAGTGGTACCAGGTTAGGAGAGTATTTCTGGGCAAAGGCAGTGGAGACTTCATGTTATCTGGTTAACATATCACCTTCATCAACGTTGGAGGATAAGACTCCACATTATGTATGGACTGCTAAGAAACCCTCTCTTTCCCATATGATGGTATTTGGATGTGATGCATATGTACATGTTCCAAAGGAGAAAAGGACCAAGTTGAATAATAAATCTAAAAGGTGCATCTTTATTGGGTATAAAGATGGTTTAAAAGGTTACAAGATTTGGAACCCAAAAAGAAGGAAGGTTTTGTAAAATCGAGATTTGGTGTTTATAGAGGTGAAATATGTCGTTAAACATGAAGTACTACCAAAGGAACCTGAGAAGATAGATTTTGAGCTAAAGGAGGACGAATCACACTCTATGATAGAACAAGATTTAGAAGAGGAAGAGCCACAAACTCCAGTTATAAGAATATTAGTTTAGTAAAGAAGGCAGAAAAAAAGGTATAATATTTCTGCTTTCTATTCAAATTTTTCTTTAAATATCAATGATGATGATCCCATAACTATCAAGGTGGTAGTGGATTCAGAGGATGGAAAGCTATGGAAGGAGGCCAAGGTTGTTGAAATGGCATCCTTTCAAAAGAATGATTCTTGGGATCTGTTGGAGTTGTCATCTGGAAGGAAGCCCATCAGAAGAAAATGGGTGTTTAAGAAGAGTATGAATGTAGAAGGCAAGGTGGAGAAATATAAAGCTCGCTTGGTAGAAAAAGGTTATTCCCAGGTGCAACAGATTTATTTTGGTGAAACATTTTCTCCTATTGCCAGGGTTATACTTCTATTAGATTACTATTATAAGTTACTGTTGCATTTGATTTTGAGGTAGAAGAGATGGATGTGAAGACACCATTTATTCAAGGGGATTTGGAAGAGGAGATATACATGAAGCAACTTGAAGGCTTTACGATGAAGGGTAAGAAAGAACTAGTATGCAGGTTAAAAATGTCTATCTATGGGTTAAAATAGTCACCAAGGATGTGGTATCATAAATTTGATACCTATATACGGGGACTCAGCTTCACCAGAAGCAAATAAGATCACTGTGTGTATTTTAAATTAATTGGTGACCGTGTTATTTATTTGGTCTGATATGTGGATGATATGTTGTTCATTGGAAATGACAAAGAAATTATCCAGGATTTGAAGACCCAATTGTTCTCCAAATTTGACATGAAGGATCTTGGTGTTGCAAGATATATTTTGGACATGGATATTAAGAGATATCAGGAAAAAAGGAACCTCTAGTTAAACCAAAGGAAGTATGTCAAGACAATATTTCAAAGGTTCGATATGAAGGATAGTAAATCGGTGAAGATTCCTATTCCTATAGGTGTAAATCTATTTATTGAATAATGTCCCAAGGCACAAGAAGAAGAGGAGGATATGTCTCGTGTTCCATATGAAAGTGCAGTGGGTAGTTTGATGTATGCAATGGTCTATACTAGACCATACATTGCACATGCAGTGGGAGAATTGAGCAGGTTTATGCCAAAACCAGGGAAGGAGCATTGGAAAACAGTGAAGCAGGTTTTCAGATATTTTCGTGGCACTAATGATTATGGTTTGTGCTACTAGGAAAGACCACAATTGGACAGAGTTTTGGAAATTCGTGGCTTTTTTGATGCAGAATGGGTTGGAGATTTGGACCAAACAAGATCAACAAGTGGGTGTTGGGCCTCAAATATGCCGATGTTTTCATTATGAAATATCACCATTCATACCGTAAAACCCTTGATTTTTAGCCCATTCCGTACCCTAATTCTATAATTTTCCATCAAATACACTATGTGGTTGATTATCGCTAGTTTTCTTCACTTATGTATGATTAAAGATGATTATGATATGATTTATTGATGATGGTTTTGTTAAGTACATTTATCACAGGGTTCCATCGTTGAAATCCTTCACAAGCGAGTTGAGTGTGGAAATGCCTAATTTAGGGCTTTGAAACTTATGGTATGCTTCCGGAGAAACCAAGAGATACTATTTTCAAAAACAGTGTTATAATACATCTCCATACCTTGTATTCCACCCAACTAACTCATGTCAGTCTCTAGAAGGAATTTAGCCAATTTGTCCAAATCTGCAATAAACTTTAAACTACCAACTTCTGCCTCAATTTTTGTGCAGCTGAAGGAAAATGAAGAAGTTATGGAACATAATTTTTGGTCCCAATATAGAAAAATTTTTACACGTAAGATATTTTTCCAAAATTCATTACGATTTCGGAGATATTCAGGGTTCTTTGAGGCCAATTTAAATAAAAATCCAAAAATTCCAGATTTGTAAAAATCTCCTAAACAACCCTATTTCGGATCTAGAAGTTAAATTCTAGATTTGTGGGGGTGAAATATAGTTGGATATCTCAAGGATTAATGATGTCTATGAAGAACGAGCTACTAGACCTCTTCTACAACAAATCTCATTTATTTACAAATCCATGATTAGTATTTGTTAAAACTAAAGTCAAATTCGACATTTGTAATCAGAAATTAGTAGGCTAATGTTAGTATAGACATCTGGTGGATTTGATCCACATCGAACTGTTTGCCATATTATAAATAAATCGAAGGTTTCTATCTATAAAGCTTGCATAGAGCATAAACAAGGGGGTGGGGGATGATTATTCAAGTGTGAAGATGATCTTACTACTAGAATTGGATTGTAAAAACTCTGTTCAATTAAAGCTCAATTTTATGGTTCAGAAGAGGCATTGATCATAGTCATTTTTTCATGGAGAATTGAGGTGTGATTTAATTTAAATGTTGAGTCTTTCTTAACTACTGTAAATTTTCCTTCCCGGGTGTGGCAAGGGCCCACTATAGTCTGGGAATTTCTCCTACCCTAGGTAGATTTAATTTTGTTCGCTGCACAACTCAATTTTCTCTATAATTTCTGAGTTTTTGATTCCATAACCTCACTTTATTTTCAGATTAATTGTTATTTCCATTCAATTATATGTAATTAATTCAATTTCTCCAGGCATTGATGTGTTTCCAATTTGTATGAAGCATTTCCTTTTACTCTAAAAACGAATTGTGTGATCCTTACCTAAATGATCAAACTGTAATTCAATTGCTATTTAATCAAAGATTTTTTCATTTAGATCATGAACGAGACAGTAAATCGATTTTTCACTTAATCAAAGTGTTTTCATTCAAAATTAGAAGCAACACTGTGATTCGATCATGAAGAATTGGTAACCACTGTGATTTCGCCATTTGAAGGATTGAAAAAACATTGCATAAGTCACAAGGTTAATCGTTTTCTCTCATTTTTACACATAAATCATGGTACCAGATCGAATTGAGCTATAATACTGAATGATTTGGGAAAACGTTATACAAATATTAAGGTTAATACTATATTTTTCATCTTTACATATAAGCCATTAAACCCAGATAAAATTGAATTACACTACTGTGTGTTAACAATATCTCATTTTTGCCAATCTGATTTACGAATTGAGAAAGAACATTTCCAGAATTTCCGAAGTAATCATAGAAGTCGTTTTCCCCCTTCTAAATTGAATTAAAATATTGATTTCCTTGTAATTATAAACTTCATTTTGTTTCATTGAGTAAAATCGTTCTTGAAACCCTGGAGGGAATCTGAGTAATTTTTACATTGTTGTGTCTTGAACTAATTTCAAAATACGAGGATCTCATGCATAGGTTTAAAATGTTGTGATTCAAATGTGTTTGGTTTCTAGAATGATTGTGAGTTAGTGAATGTAGTTTTGAATATAGAGTGAGTGTTGTTCCATAATATTGAGAGTGCATCAGAGTTTGAATTGATAGATTAAATGAATTTTGATTCCATTCAATGAGTGTGAGTTTGTGAGTTAAATTGAATACTCATAGTTTTTCTTTTGAATTAGATCTTAAATCTTGGATTTGCTAGGTTTAAATTAATTATTTTCTAAAGCTTGCATTGGTAGTTAAAAGTGTGATTTATTTCCGTTTGAGAAGCAGATTTTTGGTTGGTGAATTGCTCGAGCTTAGGAGTGGTTTATGTTTGATGCCAGTTGAAGTAGAAGTGTAACCTTTTCATTTCATTTCTCTGTGTGATCTAGTAGAATTTCATAGTTCCGTCTTTTGTTTATTTTCAAAACTAGAAGTAGGATTTGAGTGAGTTTTTTATTATATTGAGATTTAGTGTTAAAGTAGATTAAAGTTTCTTAACAGATTGCCCGAATATTTGAAGGGTGTGTGCTCATAATTTATTAATTTCATTCGATTAAGTATGAGATGAGTGTCCTTTCCAGCAAATTGAGTGGTAGATTAGAGTTTCCTTCCAGAAAATGAATTGTGTGTTATTTTACAATGATTTTATGCCCTATTTTAGGTTAGATGCTCTGATCATGTGTTAACTGCGCTTATGCTTCGAAGCTTGCGAGTCCCGAATTGATAATTTAATGTTGGAAACTATAAACATATAATTTAGCCCACATTTTTCGCGTCGTTGTCAGGGTTGTCCTAAATGGATTAGAGTCTAGTTCCTTTCACAAGTTTTTTTTGTTTGATCTTAGTTGCAGGACAACAAAAGGTTAGAGAGTGTACAGTAAGACATCAGTGAAGAGCCACACATCCACTATGGTGGGGTTTCTCCATAGTTTGGTTATCCAAGTAAGCAAGCTTGGTGATGTTTATTGCAATTAGTAGTTTTAATTCATTTAGATTAAAATTTCAAGCTCTTTAAAGATAAAATATTTTTGGGGTGCTATAAGAACCCTTGTGTATAACCAAGTAAGCAAGTTTGGTGATTTTTATTGCAATTAGTAGTTTTAATTCATTTAGACTAAAATTTCAAGCTCTCTAAAGTTAAAATATTTTTGGGGTTCCATCAGAACCCTTGTGTACTAATCCATGTGATAACAAGATATACGAGTTGGATTTTCAAGAAAATGGTATTTTGAGGAATAATTTAATGAGGATTGTTTATGCTACTACAGAGATGTATAAGCCATTCAATGAGGAATTCACAAGTGTAGAATTTAATATTTTGAACATAAATTTGATATTATTAAATCTTTGATTTTGAAATTGGATGATTTTCAGGAATAATAAAAGGATGAAGAACCACTTCTTATCTTTTTGTGCCAACTGTAGAAAGAAGCACTTCCTTGGAAAATTCCCACTTAACAGTATGAATTTTTTCAAAATTCGTGAGGATAGTCATGCAACCAAACATTTCCCATCATTGCCATGATTACAAAAGGTAATTGGGAAATCAATCAAGTATTCAAATCAACTTCCAGGTATAATTAAAAACCCATCACCATTGTATAATTGAAATAATGTTTATTTTCCTGAGCAGGTTCCTCAACATATTTATAATTCTGTAGCTCCATGGAAAACTTTTAATCAACCTCCAATTGAATACCCTACTTCATGGCCACAATGGCCCCCTCCTTGGCCCTCTTCTTCAAGAGATATATCCCCATGGCCTTAAGAATGGTTTTCCCTAGGGCAGTATTTCATGAAAAATAAAAAAAAAATTACATGTGCCATCAAGTTATCATCCTTTGTGGTCTCAATTATCTATGAAACATTTCTTTAAACCTAACCCTAATCTATACCCTAGTCCTTATCCTAATCCATACCCTAACCCTGATCCAAATGATAAACCTACCCCTCATTCGAATCCTAACCTTAAATTGAACCCTCGACCTAAGCCAAATCGAAAGCCTAGTCCAAGCCTTAACCCAAACCCTAGTTAAAACCTTAGCCCGGACCCTAATCCAAAAAAGGAAGTTGCACAACAATTTAAAATGCTTGTTCTTCCTGTTGACTTTCCCACTGAACAAAATGATATATATTCAAGGTTTGGGGAAGGGGTGAAATTGGAAATATATCCTATCACTACAAAGCATTCACCCCAGCAAGATCTAATTCAAGAAAAATTAGAGGAGAGAAATATAATTGGAACTTATTCTAAAATTTTTGTTGAAGCTCAAAACCCTAGAATCCTCCCTGGCCATTCTTGTCAATCTGAAGAGTAGATATTTGAGCCTGAACTTGAGGGGTTTATCTTTTTTCTTTCGCCAAATCCCTTATGACTCAAATAAAGTGATTATCGAACTTTGGAAGACTTGCATAAGTTAGAGAATCATAAATATGTGGATCTCATTGGATCCTGGTTTCAAGTAGTCATTTATACACCCCATTCCCTCATAATTCAACAACTTTTGGTACCATATCAATTAAAGAAACTGATTTCTCATACTCTGGCATGTGTTGAATTTTATTCTTTAAAACTGAGTGTGATTTTATTTAGCAAATTGTTACACACATGGCTACATTCGAAGTACTCCTACACTTGAAGGAGATATTCCTCTCTCTAAATTAGGGTAGGGTGGTATAAGATAAATGAATAAAACAATCATATGAAATAAAATTGTTACAACAACATTCTTAAAATTGTAATTCCTAAGGCACAACAATTGAAATTTTTGTATTATGCACTCTTGTGGTAAGACATGTCAGAAGAAATTCACTGTTAATGCCTCATATTTTAAAGTGTCTTTGATTATTGGCCAAGATTATTTACTAGGACAGTTAGGGAATTTTTTTTTTTTAATACTTTCCATTCATAATCTTGACAAACTGTCATCCAAGAAAGCTTTTCAAGTTTCTCTTTGAAGGTATTGATGAAAAGTCTCCTATGGTGAACCACTCCTATAAAACCATAATGAGCTCTCATACGAACCCTAGCATGACCAACTCGAGGAATCTTTTATTCATTATTTGAGATGTTTTTTTTTTAAATGAGTCCTTAGGGTAGTAGGAACAACCAATAAAGATTATTAATTAAAAAAATTTCACACCATCCTACGCTCTTAAGGAGTATATTTTTGTCCCCACCTATAAGTAACCTATCTGAGGTTAATCATAATCAGAGTTTTTTTTTTAACAGAAACAAGTAATTGAGGGATAGGAGGTCTCATTACGAGCTGACCTACTATGATAAGGGGTATTAACGGGAATGACATTACCGATATTGGTCACCAAGCTAGGGTAATGGCTTTCAAGTTGAAAAACTGGAATCCAAGAGGTCTCATCACGAGCCGACTTGTTCATTCTTGTTACCTCTTGTGAATGGAACTTGCATTTGCTGGTTTCCAAGCGAGGACAGTGGTCTTTCGTTAATTACCAAATCAAATTAAATGATTTTAAATAACTCTAAATCTATATCTAATAGTTTGGACATGTGCATTTCGTTGGGTTAGGAGGCATCCCTGTCGAGTCTATAGACGCTTGCTGGTAGCAGAGCCATGCCTATGGTATTAAAGCTAATTTTACACTATGATTTACTTGGTTGTTTTTTTCTTCCCCTGAACTCATTATCATATCTCTCTGAGAATGGCTTTAAGATTATTTCAGTAATGTGCTTTGGATTTCTATTTTTCAGAAATAATTTGGTTTTCATGGATGTGAGACCCTTAGTGCAAGTGATTCACTCAGCTTGAATAACAGGAGCTTCAAATATATGCTTGGGTAATGGTAACATAATCATCCTCAGAAGGTATCATTTTATCATATTTATTCTTCCCTATTTCTATCCATTTGAATGCCTTGGTATTTAAGATAATTTCACTCCTATTTTAATGAGGCTATTGAAAGTGAAGACCTACTGCTTTGGACTACTTTTGATATGCTTTATGGAAATTTTTATGGTTAACCATTTTAGGATGACATTATACTTGTAGTAAAAAAATTGTTAGTATTATTTTAGTAGCCCTAGCATTAGTTTCTATTTTTAAATAATAAAGGTAATTCTTGACATCATTGAATCCCTGGTCATAACTTTTTCTTATCTTATTTATGCAAAGGAATTTGGCATCATATGAAACTTACTGACATGCTCTCTATTAATTAGCCCTATAGTTAAAGCTTGAATCTAATATAGAAACCCTAGCCCTTTAGTCATAATTAATATTTGGTCTCTGTCAAAGGTTTCACTTGCATGTGGGCATGAAAGTTGATAGACATGGGGGGAGAGAGAGATGTTACGAGAGATATGATCAAAATTGTCGGCTTTAATTTAAATTTTCACCCTATGCTTACTCGTGGTTTTCACTATCGTTTTTCACAATTGTTGGGCTTGGAGCATGATCACGTAATTTTCCTTTAATTTAACCTATTTCCTTTATTACAATAATGAGGATTATTGATGATGGTGCTTGTGTTGTCTGAGGAACCTACGATACAAATGAATCAACATTTTTGGGATAATGTGGATATTGAGACCTTTTAACATCTTCAATTTATCCGTCATCTTCTTCAACAGGTCATATCAGTAGTCACATCAGCTCCAACCATTCCATAATTTTGCACCACCAAGCACATCGACAACAACGATAAAAATTGAGGTAAATTTGGCTTAAGATTCTTTAACTCATTAGAAATTTAAGAAATATTTGATGATTGATCACCAGATATTCCGTATATTTGGTTTTTCCATATTCCCTTTGTTACACAATATTTTTTCACTGTCCCTGCAATTTTCATCTCGCCCATTGGAGGGTCATTTCCCTGATTAATAAGCAGTGTCATGCCTTGAAAATACCATCATTGTATCCCTTTTCATGAGAGTAATATTCCTTCTATTGACAATTCCTTTAGTGGAGATCCAAAAACCCCTGTTTTTGCCTAGGCATGAGTAGTCAGTTATGCCCTTGCACCGAAGAGGAAGATTAAGATTGGGCCCCATGCCAGCTAGCGCTTTGTCTCAGTTAGCCACTCAAATCGAGCTATTTATGGAATGTTTTTGAAAAATAGAGGCAGAGATTCGACTCCAACAACTTCGAGGATGAGTCATTGGGAGTGGTTGAACTAATAAACCATGGACTTCCTCCTTTGGTTTATGGTTTCCACCTCTTATGGGAACCTCCTAAAGGATAGGCCTCCCCCCCACCTTTGTACGGATCCTAACCTTCTCCTTTTCCTCTATAAAAAGAAGCTATCTGTCTTTGAATAAGCTAGCTGAACTTGGAGAATTGAACACACTACAACAGAACTTCTGAAGTGATAGAATAAGAAGGAATTACATTGAGAGAGCTTGAGTCCATGCCTTTACCCTGTCCGAATTCACTGACGAAAATCTCAAATGCGCTTCAGCTAAACCCCGCTGGAGGAGACCACAACATAAAAGCTTTGGTTGTATCTCTTCCTTTCATTAATACATATACGTGACTATTGTTTGGTTCCAATTTTGTGTTCTGAAATTAGTTTAATGCAATATGTTTAGCCCTATTTGACTGGTGAATAGTTATGAATGAAATGTGATTATGTCATATGATGTTCCTGTTTTCTGATTCTATGTGCAGGTATCTGAGCATGATTGTGGAAGTATTGTGACTTGCCAAGGTATGAGAGAGAGGCCACCACCACTACAGCAACGACGACAATGTTGGACTCTAGGTAGGTCGATCGACCATGTCCTCTTTCATTCAATAATTAGGAATCAAAACTTTAGCATGTCTCTTTGTTTCTAGACCCACTCTAGGGCTAGAGGGATTGTCTCTGTGCATAGAGAGGATTTACCTACTTAACAAATTGGCGACTCCACTAGGGATCAGTGTGAGTTTGTCATTTCATATTGTTGGGTCAGTTCAATTATTGATTTGCTTATCTGTCTTTTTCTAGTTTTCTTGCTTAGTTTACCTCCTCTGTTCAGCTCTATAGTGTCAAGATTGACCTCTGCTCATTGATTTTAGTTTTTTCCCATAATTAACTTGCTTGGCATGTTTTTTTTCTGAACAGTCACACCGATTGGCACAGGTTGCTTTTGTTGCATTCACGCCAACCCCTGTTTGATGCTAAATACAACCTTATTGTAGCACCGACTCCTGTAGGATTTGGTTTGACCTACTTAATGAGTCTTTTGGTCAATTTTTCTTGCTTCTGGGTTATTTTTAATGTGTAATTATGCCTTTGAGACTGTTTTTTACTACTGTCGGCTAAAGTTGTTTGTCCATTTTCTTATCAGTGTAAATTGAAGCCTTAGGGTTTCTAAGTGTTTTGGTGCACTGAGCCTTATGTTTGGAAACCAAGTCATTTTGATTGTTGTCAGTCTCATTCTTGGGTTGATTGCACTAAGTTTTCTTGATTCCTTTGAGTGATTTCTTTGGTTGAATGATCATTTCATTTTTCGATTGATTCTTCTCCTTATTGCTCCAAGCATAGATTACATTGCTTTTTTTGGATCATTTTGAAATCTTTCTCTTGATTTGGAAGAATTGCAAAATTAGTTTGAAGTGCTTTCTTGTGATTGTTTTGTATTGATTGACTCATTCAATTTCGATCCTTACATTCGCAATACTCAACCTAATGTTTTTTTTCATTTTTTCATGTAATTAGTGCATCATGTACTTCTTTTCATTAAAAAAAAAAAAAAAAAAACATATTCTGCATTCTTTCTTTGCATCGAAACTGAAATATTCTTTTGCATAACTAGCGTTTGATTGTCTAGGAAAGAGTTTCATTTTCGTTTGATTGTGTTAGATGCATTAGTGGATTTCTTTGCATGTTGTCATTGTTTGCTTTTGTTTGAAAGATCTCTATCCTTTTGGTAACTAGCATTCATTGAATCAGAAATGATGCTCTTTTTCATCTAGCTTGCATTTAGGAAATTTGAGATCCAAATTTGATAGGGCCTTAAAACTAAAACATAATCCGAGATCAAATTTGAAATTCACTCAATTAACCTAAGGAAACATTGAAACCTAAGGACACATTTTTAGTGGTCTAGGCTAGAGACGTGTTTCGGCATCTTAAAACCTAGTAGCTGCCGTTCACCGTCTGGCCTTAGACAACACTAGTAAAGACTTGTGCTCCCCGTACTGTCGAGTATATAAAGGGAGACCCCTCTAGGTTTCAATAATTTTATCCATAGGAAGCTGGGTCTACCGTCTTGTAACCGTGATACACCGAACACATCATTCGGGGAGACTGCTTGAACGTACGTTAAGTCCTTGGTAACTTCTCTTTAATTTGAGCACCAAGGTGTATATGGCAGCTCATGGGAACCTGGTACACCCTCTTGTTTAGAGTGCCTGAGTAGTCATTTTGATGTTTTCATGACTCCTTAGAAAGAGAAGAGATCGTCAAGCACTTGTCCTTTCATGCTTATTTAAAATTGAAAGTGACTAGAGTCATCTTTTTCCTGTTTCTTGACTCTTAAAATATGAAATAGTGAAATCTAATTTCAGTGTCATCAAATTAATCACCTATGATCAGACGACCATTAAAAGTTTTATTACTTGGCCTGTTTTTTTTTTTCCTTAGTTTTGATCTTGGAGCCCTCAATTGGTTATATTTTTCTTTCCTATTTTGAAATATGGTCACAGTGGAGAAACTACCATTTTCCTTATCCTCATTGCCTCTTAGTGGTAGTTCTTTCCTAGACGTTTCTTTTGAGACACCTCAGTCCACTAGGTTTGCTGAGTTTACACAGCCTATTCTCCCATCTGTGCTGCCTCTTACTACTCGATCTCCTCCTGAAGGGCCAGTTGGATTCAATTGGCCTCCTTTTGGTGCTTGGTCTGGTTTTGGGGAAGAAGGAGATTTTCCTCCTCTTACATCGGGTTCACCATTTTTTGTTGTTGCTGTGCCTCCTAGTCCTTGTAGTCTTTTTGAATATCTTACGACGGAGTCAGACATGGATTCATCTAGTCCTGTTGGTAGTGAAGGAATGTCTATTTCTACAGGAGAATATTAGCTTTTTCTGGAATATGTCCCTCATGTTTCTACTTAGTCTTCTCCACCATCGGTGTCACTTCCGCCTAGATATAGGTCATTGAGTGAGATTATGTCTAGTGTTTCTTCCATCGCACAATCCAGTACATTAACTCCTCCTCAAAGTTCATTCCTCCTTTGTTAGGACTGTGACCATCGACACCTGGATCGTCCATTACTGTTACATCTGTTCCAGTCCAACCGACTATCTGTGTGGCTTCATTCACACCAGTTGTTACCACTCAATCCCCATATCGTTTCACACTCGTAGGTCTATTTTTCTCAATCCAACATGGCATGTTAAACCCGGTCCTAGTAGATCACAATCTAGTGTCGCGACGGCCCCACATGTTTCTAATGTCGTTTCCACTACTCTTGTGATTCCTCGCAGCCTTAATTTTTAAGAGTATATGTTGGCTATTCAGCAGCAGAGATCTTAGGGTTCTCAACCCCTCCAATCTCTTGGTAATCCTCGATTCCATCACTATGTTGTTGTTGGTAATCTTGTTTATTCATTTCTGCATCATTATGATGTTTCACCTGATGAAGTTATGCTTGACTTGATGGACTTGTTAAATGATGTAAATCTGAAGTGATATGATGATTGTTGATGATATGATGTTGAGTGTTGTACTGGAAAGGAAACCCACTTGATGAAGATGATGACAACTTACTTGATGAAGTTGTGTTTGATAGAATATGTCCTTGATGAAGGAAATCTGATGTATCTACAGTATTTACAGAAGGCAATGAAGAAAGGATTTCAGAATGTACTCAGAGAATGATGAAAAAGAGCATGTCTCCTGGTATACGCGGATTGGCCTAGGGGAAGTCGCGTATGCACGCGGAAAGGAACGTTACAAGTCGCGTATGGGCTAAAGCGCTCAAAAAGTGCAAATCCAAGGGTAACCACCATGGTATTGACCCACAGTATTGGGTAATGATCCGCCTAATTGACCCCGTCCAGGTAGTTTTGGGCTTATGGTATTGTTTTGGTCCATGGTATTGAAAAATGGGCTCATGGTATTGAAAAAGGATAATCATATAAAAGGAGAAGAAATTCATTGTGCACAACATGAGTGTGAGTGCAAGATGTCTGAGCTTGAATGAATACTTCTCTCTGAAGTAGATCTGATTGGAAAGGGTTACACTTGAAGATAAATATGAGTGTATGATGCACCAATGATGAAGAAGGGGATCTAGATCTGAAATGCACTTGTATTTACTAGATCCGCTTATGGAAGGCCTAGATCTGTGATGAGGCGAACATCTAGGCGAACATCTGTCTGAAGTGAAAGGGTAAATCTGAACTGAATATCTGATCTGAAGAAGTATGCTGCTCCGGAATAATTGAAGATCTATACGCTACTTTGACGCGGAGGAAGCGCGTATATACGCAGCTTCAGCGAAGAGAAAGCGCGTATGCGCAATAAAATATACACTGAGGTATACGCCGGTTTGTGTGGACGGAAGCGCGTATATACGCGAAATCAGTGAAGCAAAAGAGCGTATGCAAACTAGGGTTTGCTGAAGCAAGGGGTATGAAATATCTGAGCTGTTCTGCTGTGTTTATGCTATCTGATCTGTGTTGATATGTATCTGTTGATGATGTATGGTTGTGCTTAAAAGTATGGAAAGGGTCCAGTATGAAAATATGATGAAATGTGGCCTGCAAATGGTGTTCTATTGAAGTTGTTGGATCCAGTGTGAAAATTGATGAAACGTGGTCCAAGGTGGTGCTGAGGGTTGTAGCCTTCAGTCAGGGGGTTGTAGCTCCCTTCCAGGTGAGGCTGGTAAACGAGATCGGGGTGTCGTAGCTCCCTTCCAGGAGAGGCTGGTAAACGAGTCAGGGGGTCGTAGCTCCCTTCCAGGAGAGGCTGGTAAACGAGCGCAGGTGGGTGCCTGCGTGCTGGTCAAGTCTGCGCCAGCACATATGTTGTAAGATGTTTTCTCTATAACAAAATATTGAAGGCTGAGCAACTGCAGCGGTGGTTTTCTCCCGATTTGGGTTTCCACCTAAAAATCCCGGTGTTCATGTGTGATGCTTTGTGTGATGGTTTATTCTGTTCTTACTGCACCTGTTTACTGCTTATTGAATATCTGATGAATAAATGATGGAATGGTTTAAGTGAAGATTTAATGACATATCTAAATCTATGTGTATACGCTAGTTTCATAAATGGGATCCGCGTATATACGCTGGTTTACTGTAGTAAAGTAGCGTATGGGTTTTAAGGAATGAAAAAGTAAAAAGTTTGAATATGCAGTAAATACTGATTCACCCCCCCCTCTCAGTATGTTTCCCAACAATTGGTATCAGAGCGGGTCCTTGTGCAGAAGCTTGATCGCTTAAAGGAGATCCGTCGCAATGGGAAGTCAAGAAGGAGTAATGTCTATAAAGCCACCTCTATTCAATGGAAGCAATCAGATCTTCTGGAAGGTACGTACAAAAGCTTATCTGCAAAGTCTTGGTGCAGATGTATGGGCAATCGTGGAAGAAGGTTATCAATACCCGGCAAGTATTCCTACCGATGCAGCAGAAAGGAAGAAGTATGAAACCAATGCCAAAGCAATGAATGTCTTATTGGGAAGCATGTCTGAATCAGAATTTGCTAAAGTAATGCAGCTACATTCAGCAAAAGAAATATGGGACAAAATCATTCTAAGCTATGAAGGAGACACAAAGGTAAAAAGTGCAAAACTCCAAACCCTTAGAATTGAATATGAAAATTTGAAGATGCATAGTGATGAGAGTGTTGCCAGTTTCTTTCTTCGTCTGGATGATATTGTAAATCGAATGAGAAATTTGGGTGAAACCATAGCTGATACTACTCTGGTGGAAAAGGTCTCAAGATCATTGACTTCAAAATTTGACTCTAAAGTTTCAGCTATTGAAGAAAGGCAAGATTTGCAAACTCTTACTATTGTTCAATTACATGGTACTCTGAATGCTTTTGAAATGAGACAAGGAGGCCCTTCTCAAGTAAGAGAAGCTGCTTTTAAGGCATCTACTAAAGGGAAGGAAAAGGAAGTTGTCAAAGATTCCATCTATATATCTGATGAAGAAGAAGCAAATTTCGTAAGAAAGCTCCAACTAGGTACTGGAAGATTCAAAGGTAAGCTTCCCTTCAAATGTTTTGAGTGTGGAAAAGTTGGTCATTATGCTGCTAAATGTCCTTATAAAGAAAAGCATGGTAAAGGGAAACAATTTGAAAAGAGAAAGAGTTATTATGCAAAAGAAGATGATGATGAAGTGTCCAGTGAAGATGAAGAAGATTCTGACCAAGATCTAAAAGTGCTCATGGCGAAGAAGCAAAAGAAGAAGGTTACTCGAGGAAAGGAGATATCTCAGAAATCATGTATAGCAAAAATTGAAGAAGATGAAACAGATTCTGACGAAGATCTACAAGCACTCATGGCAAAGAAGAAAAAGGAGAAGGCCACTTGTAATACTCTTCTTTGTGCAAACAATAGAAAAGATAGTGAAAGTAAAGTTGTGGATCTAGAAGAAGCTCTCAAGATTAAAGAAGAAGAACTACAAAGTTCATACAATAAGCAAGAAACTCTCTATAAAGAGATGATCTCACAAATGAAAGATCAAATAGAAATGCTAAATGAACAGGTGGACAAGTATCAAAGGTTTCATACTTATGCATCCAATCGAATTAAAAATCTAGAAGCAGATCTGGAAAAATCAAGCAAGAAGAATGAAGGACTTGAAGTTGCTATCATCTTTCTGCAAGCAGAGCTAGAAGCATCAAGTAAGGAGAATAAGGAACCTCTACAATCCTTTGAAAAGGAAGGCCTTGAAGCAGAAATTATCTCTCTCAAAGAAGATCCGGAAAAATCAAACAAGAAGAATGAAGAGCTGCAACAAACTTGTGAAGGAAATGAAGATTGGTTGAAAGAAGAGATTCTAAATCTGAAGGATCAAGTTGAAGATGGAAGAAGAAAAGAAGAAAGCATGACAAAGCAATGTCAAGCCTTGGAGGTTGAGGTAAATATTCTCAAAGTTAAATTAGAAGAAAAGGTTAAACTTTTGAGGTTTCATGATAGTACTAACATTTTGGACAATATTCTGAGTAATCAAAGGTCTCCTGCTATCAAACATGGTCTTGGTTTCCATGAAACTGTGAAAGGAGAATCTAGCTCACAAGGAAGTGCCAAAAATTCAGAGGATGTCAATGCAAAACCTGAAGTGTTGAAAGAGACAAAAGCTCAACCAACAATCATGAATTCTCAAAGGAATTCATTCAAGAATGTTGAATGTTTTAAATGTCATAATTATGGACATGTTACAGCAAATTGCAGGAGCAGATCATTTCAGCCTCAAACAAACAGTTCCTACACAGAAAGGTACTCTGGTTTCTTCAAGGGATATTGTTTTTCATGTAACAAGTATGGACACAAAGCAGCTGATTGTAAAAGGAGGAAGAATAGAAATACTCATTATGATTCTTATGCTTATTTTTCTGGACACATGAGATGTTATTTTTGTAACAAGTATGGACATATAAGAAAGGAATGCAGGTCGAACAGATATGAGAAATTTCAGCACACAAATAGAAAACAAATCTGGAAGAAGATGGAGGGATGGAATAAGAAACAATCTAGAGAAGAAAAGGATGTGTTTGTTGATGCTCTAGAAGACAATGATTTTCTTGAAGAAAACACTCAATTCAAGATGAAGGACCGATCAGAAACGTAGGGAATTATGACCCTACTGCAGTCATCCGCTTCTGAAGCTGACTTTTCTTGTTGACTGCAGGAATGATGTGAGATACATTATGAGATCTAGTAATGCATCGTCACAAGAGGAGCAATGCATGATGACTCTCATGGTTGTTTTGATTATACTGGTTATGTTTACTTCTGACAGCGCATCTGATGTGGAAAGGACAGGTACAGGAGGTACAAGCTCTGGAAGAAATGAAGGAAGATGGAAATTTTCTATGCTTCACTTTCCACACGCAGGTTCCATTAACTAAAGTCGCGTATACACGCGAGTTCCAGAAGACGCAGTCGCGTATGCATTGATGATAAGAAAATTTATCTGATAGCCGAAGATCTGAAGCAGAGGTCCAGGGGGAGCATCAGTCTGACTGCTGATGATTGCACTGCTAGCATCATTCTAGTTATACTCATGATAATGAAATGATGCATGGGTTCTTGTGTTGAAGATTATGGATGAAGCCTGGTTGCATTATGATGAAGAGCATTCATTGTTGAGATGAAAGTCTTATGGTTCAGAGATGAGGACAGATCATGCAGAGATTGTTGTTGATGGCTTGCTGTTGAAGGTGTCTCAGATTGCACAAGTTAAGGAAGAAGCACTGGTTTAGGGGGAGTAGCAGGTTGAATTCTAATGGTTGCATTGTTGGAAATATGACTGCTTATTCTTTGGCCTTGGTGATACTCATGCTCAAATGATGATGATTTGGTACATGGATTATTATGATAAGATTTTGAGCCCTAGTTGCTGATAAGTATCTTTGTGTGGATGAGTTGGATATCATTTGTTTCAGATCATATAGAGTTTGGTTGCTATGGTTGAGATCTTTGGCCTACATATGTTACTTCATGTTACCTCTTGAAGATCATGGTGATTTTGGACCACATGGATGATTGCTTGACACATATCTGAAGATGCTGTTCTGATATGATAATCTCTTTTGGAAAGAATGTATTGATGCTGCAAAGGATCCGAAGGCTTAGTTACTAATGGGCTTATGCTGCAACCAATGGATGACGCTTGAAGACACAACTACACTATTCTGTTATATCTGTAGTCCAGGGAAGCAGTCAAATATCTCAGAAAGAAGCTGAACACTGTCTTTGCCTTACAAAGAATCAGATCTGGTTGAAATTTAGAAGGTGTCTTAGGATACGTGGGTTTCCTGAAACACAGTCGCGTATGTACGCGAGTTACTGCACATAAAACTGCGTATGGTTGGTTTCTGACAATTCTTGGTTGGTTCAGCTCTCTTCAGCACAGCTGCAGTGCTGTTTGGTATCTCTGGTGGTGTTCCAGTTCTCATAAATCCGTTTCTAATGTTTTGATGAAGATGCCTTGATGATTTGTTGGTGAAAATGTTCAGGTTGCACAAACTAAGGGGGAGCCTTAGTCATATGAAAAGGATGCATGGTTGCACAGACTCAGGGGGAGCATTAGCTTTGCTGACTATAATGCAGTGTTGGCATTATTATGGTTCTGAAATATGTCCTCTTTCTTGAGGACTTTCTGGTGTTGGTCATAAATGGTCATATTTATTTTTTTGGTGAAAAGGTCTTGTTGAGACCCATGATGTAAAAATTGTAATATTCAGTCATGTAAGGACTTGTCATTTTTGTAAACCCACTTGGTTGGGTAGCCGAGTCAAATTTTGTAAACCCACTTGGTTGGGTACTTGAGTCTTATATGTAAATCCACTTGGTTGGATATTTGATGTAAGTATGAGTCTTTGGTGATAGGAAGTTCATAGAGTCATGTACTTCATTGACAAATATGTTTGGAGATTCAGCATGGACTCAGGGGGAGCTTGGCCACTTCAGCACATATCAGATCTGCAGACTGTTTCTTCCACATGAGGAGAAAAGGGAGAGAATGTTGGTTTTTGATCCGCCCTTTGCCCTTGATGTCAAAGGGGGAGAGTGACATGGTGTTTGAATAAAGAGAAGGTAATGATGTGACATATTTGGGAGAGTGACATGGTATCTATCTGCCGTGGTAACCAAACACCATCGTGGTTGCCATCAAGTCCAGAGGGGGAGATTGTTGGAAATATGATGCAGAGTGTTGTCCTTGATGGCAACCCACTGAATGAAGATGAAGACGTGCGACTGTTGACATGTATTGTCCTTGATGGCACTCCACCCGATGAAGTTATGCTTGACTTGATGGACTTGTTAAATGATGTAAATCTGAAGTGATATGATGATTGTTGATGATATGATGTTGAGTGTTGTACTTGAAAGGAAACCCACTTGATGAAGATGATGACAAATTACTTGATGAAGTTGTGTTTGATAGAATATGTCCTTGATGAAGGAAATCTGATGTATCTACAGTATTTACAGAAGGCAATGAAGAAAGGATTTCAGAATGTACCCAGAGAATGATGAAAAAGAGCATGTCTCTTGGTATACGCGGATTGGCCTAGGGGAAGTCGCGTATGCACGCGGAAAGGAACGTTACAAGTCGCGTATGGGCTAAAGCGCTCAACAAGTGCAAATCCAAGGGTAACCACCATGGTATTGACCCATAGTATTGGGTAATGATCCGCCTAATTGACCCCGTCCAGGTAGTTTTGGGCTTATGGTATTGTTTTGGTCCATGGTATTGAAAAAAGGGGCTCATGGTATTGAAAAAGGATAATCATATAAAAGGAGAAGAAATTCATTGTGCACAATATGAGGGTGGGTGCAAGATGTCTGAGCTTGAATGAATACTTCTCTCTGAAGTATATCTGATTGGAAAGGGTTACACTTGAAGATAAATATGAGTGTATGATGCACCAATGATGAAGAAGGGGATCTAGATCTGAAATGCACTTGTATTTACTAGAGCTGCTTATGGAAGGCCTAGATCTGTGATGAGGCGAACATCTAGGCGAACATCTGTCTGAAGTGAAAGGGTAAATCTGAACTGAATATCTGATCTGAAGAAGTATGCTACTCTGGAATAATTGAAGATCTATACGCTACTTTGACGCGGAGGAAGCGTGTATATACGCAGCTTCAGCGAAGAGAAAGTGCGTATGCGCAATAAAATATACACTGAGGTATACGCCGGTTTGTGTGGACGGAAGCGCGTATATACGCGAAATCAGTGAAGTAAAAGAGCGTATGCAAACTAGGTTTTGCTGAAGCAAGGGGTATGAAATATCTGAGCTGTTCTGCTGTGTTTATGCTATCTGATCTGTGTTGATATGTATCTGTTGATGATGTATGGTTGCTTAAAAGTATGGAAAGGGTCCAAGATGAAAACATGATGAAATGCACTGCAAGTGGTAAGTGGTGTTTCTATTGAAGTTGTTGGGATCCAAGCAGAAAATTGATGAAACGTGTCCAAGGTGGGCCGAGGGTTGTAGCCTTCGCCTGGTGGGGGTTGTAGCTCCTTCCGTGAGGTCGGCAACCAGGATCGGGGGTTGTAGCTCCTTCCAGGTGAGGTGTAAACGAGTCGTGGGGTCGTAGCTCCTTCCGTGGAGGTCGGCAAACGAGCCAGGGTGCCTCGCGTGCTGGGTCAAGTCCGCGCCACATATGTTGTAAGACAAGCTTCTTTCTCTATAATAAAATATTGAAGGTCAAGCAACGTTAGCCGTGTTTTCTCCCGACGAAGGTTTCCACCCAAAAACTTCCGGTGTTCATGTGTGATGCTTTGTGTGATGGTTTATTCTTGCTTCATCGCACCAAGCATCGCTTATTGAATATCTGATGAATAAATGATGGAATGGTTTAAGGTGAAGATTTAATGACACATCTAAATCTCCGTGGTATACGCTAGTTTCATAAATGGGATCCGCGTATATACGCTCGGTTTCATCGTAGTAAAGTAGCGTATGGGTTTAAGGAATGAAAAAGTAAAAAGTTTGAATATGCTAGGCAGAACATCGATTCACCCCCCCTTCCGCATTTTTCCCAACAGATGTTTATGGCAATCCTCGTTTATTTGCCTCCTATTGATCCATATCAAGCCGTTTATGATCCTTATCGACTTTACTCATCTTGGACCTACCTTACCTATGAAACCCTCTAGCTTGCAAGGACAAATTTCCTCATCGAGACAACCTTTGGCTTAGCAACGGCCCTACTCTTGGTCCACAAGAGACAACTTACAGCCACCCACAAGGCCAACCTTCACAAGGCCAACATTTGGTCCAACATGGTCAACCCTTACTGGCCCATCCGATCAGCCTCGTAATCAACCAGGGCCGCTTTATGCTCCCCGGGGGGCAAAAATATCCCCACATGGATAACCTTTGGCACCATAACCACCGCCACACGTTTCGTATGGCCAAAACTTCGTGTCACAAGGACAAACCCATGCTCCTCCTCCGGGTCAACCTCCGGTTATCGGGGACAACCTAGTCCTTCACAACCATCGGGGAAAACCTTTCCCACAAGGCCAAACTCCGATGGCCCCCTCGCACTCGGTTCAACTAGCTCAAGAATCGATTCAACCTCGCTCCCGCCCGCTCCATCATTTCAACAAATCCGCCCTACCCACTTTTAGTCGTGCTCAAGTTTACCCACCAAGCAGCCCTCGCTCAACCTACTTAGCCGGGTCCGCCCGCTCAACCGCAAGGTGCTTATTATCCCCAAGGTTCATATCAACCGATATATAGTGTGCCTCAAAGCCGGTGGGTCCTCAAAATCAACCCGTATACTATCAACCTCAAAGCCATGCTATAATTCCATAGTTACTCCATATGTCGCTCGGCCAGGGACCTCAAGGTCTACTTCGACTCAATATCCCGATCCTCAACCCTAGTATCAACCAAATTATCCTACTTCTAACCCCTATGGTCGAATCCTTCTCGTGATAGAATGCATGGGGATAGAATCCTGACTAGGTGGAATGTAAACATGGGTCCTTATCAAAGACCTCCGATGACTTTCAACACTCAATTACCGCCTGCTACGTTGGAATTACGTAATGTGTCAAAGTCAACAAATGCCTGTTCTTCATAACCCGTATTGGCCTCCGGCTCCAACTAAGATTCCTCGTGATTGTCCCAAATTTGAGGGTAAATCGCAAAGAACCCCAAGCGCATGTTATGACTTACCACTTCTAGTGTTCCTCTAACCCTTGGGTTGACGATTCTATTTCGACTCCGTCTTTTCTAGCGAACTCTTACCGGTGCCACCGCAAAGTGGTATATTGAGCTATCTCGTGGCATCTTCCAAGACTTAAATTCCTTAGCCATGGAATTCCCTACGCACTTTCAGCTACCAATCCCTCTATGAGAGTGGGAGACACCTCCTCACTTCATTGAAATAGGACCGAGCTATTCATATCTCGAATCATATTCATGAGTGGGAGGCATCATCGTCGCATGATCAAATTTGAAATTCGTGATTAGCTTCTCGAATCATTGGTTCACCACCTCCTTGCCAATAAGATTTCCAAAGACATAGCTCTAGGGGCATGTGTAACCGAGGAACAAGGCCATTTCTTATGCCCGGTGACCTCGATCATTTATACTCTCGTTGCATCTAACATTATATGATATTCGCTCGATGCTCCTCAACCTGGAACTTCTAAACCACTAGCGACTCCATCCATCGATGGTATTATTGGTTCGTATCCTAGAATTCTCAAAAGTCTTCTTCATCAAATTATGGGAAGTCGAAGTCTACTTCTTCCAATAATGTTTCTTCTCATTCCGGGTCAATTATAGTAAACCAATAGAAGTTAATGATGTTCAATAATCCTACGAATAATACTTCTAAAGGTAAAAAGAAGGGTAAAGGTAAGGCCAAAGTCGATAACCCGAAATAGGATTCTTAGAAACCTCGTGCTAGCGATGGCTCTCAATGTAAACTACAGTATCCTTGTTTGATTTGTGACGATGAGCACTTCACCAAGGATTGTACTAGATGATCTCAAGTGATCTACTTGCTCAAAGGCACCTAGTGAACTCGACCATTCTTGAAACCTTTCCCATCTCAACACTCGATGGCTCTCAGTGTTCATGATGAATGGTTCTACCATTGTTTCTATTGATACTTCCGATCAAAATATTATACCGGATCCCATCAAAGCTATGGGGAAGGAGATCGTTGATGGTCCTCCTCCTCCACCCGTTACTTGCCCTCTTGAAAATTGAAAGGCCCAATGTTGAATCGTTATGCGACCACCTTGAAATGTGTACTCCGCAAGTCTTCTTATAATCCCAATGCGCGTGCCTCTTACCATTACAATATTGTTAAGGATTTGGATTAGGCACCATCCGTGATATATGTGTTAGAAGTACTTCGGTAGTTTTCCATCTCATCAAAGAGCATCATATCTACGATCGGCGGGATTGATCCTACCGATACTAGCCTTCTAAGCTTTCAACTTAGAGAATTTCATTCCAATGACTTCCACACTGGGCCCTGTGGTCATTATTCAAGTTGTTATTAATGGTCTTGACATCCATCGAGTAGTTTCAGATGACTATGGCATCAACCTATGTCATGTCATCTTCGTTTTCGAAAGCTATTAGTTCTCTAGCTCCGAATTCATCACCAAATGCCCTTGAAGAATTTGATGGAAGAGAATCAAAACCTTTAGGTGTTCTCACTAGTTTACCGATTACTCTAAAATGGAAGACAATAATGTCGAGGTCGAAGTCATTGATGCTAAACTCAATATAAACTTCTACCTGGCCACAGCTTGACTAAGCCATGTTATTTTTTCCATCCACTCTCTTTCATGTTTTGAAATTTCCACATGAAGGAAATATTGTTACCGTTTATCAATTGTCCTTCTTCACCTCTTCTTCCGAGAACAACATTCCATATGTGGACAAGGTTCCTATTCCTTACGAAATCGTAGGGCCAAGTCTTTTTTAAAGACCCCCTCGCCCTCATGGGTATTTTTCCTCTTCCTCCACCAAATAATCGTTCGCATCCATATGATCTCTCGGGGCCCAATGACCCATGGATTATTCCTTCACCCGAAAAAAATCAATTCATTCGCAGATTCGATGCCTTTGAGTCTCGATTGAGATTGATTATTGTGAACTCATCGGCGGCCGTGCTCGTTCTCTCGATCATGCTCCTTCGAGCATGTTTCTTGACATTTATTCTCAATCCCCCCCGGCTGAAATTCAGATTCACTTGATCCTTTGAAAGAAGTGTTTCTCCGATGAATCCACTGTGGAAGCAAGGTCTCTTGAGGATCTACCGTGGGTCGATGGTCATCATCGTTCCTCATTCATTCTCGGTCTCGTGGCCATGTCTACTTGTCTCGAATGTTTTTTTCGTCTCAAAGTTCCTTATCCTCCGCTTTAATTTCCCTGTTCTAATACATGATGTTTTTAAGGTAAAGTAACTTGAGCAATATTACACGTACGATGCCTACGTTGACATTTCCATTAAACCAGAATTGTCAAGAACATCCACAGTCAGTGGTCACTTGCTTCTTCCGATGAAGTACAAGTTTATACTACCTTTTTTTACGGACCCCGTGATGTATTTTCATGGTAATACGAAGAAATGCCCGACATCAACCCTATTATAGTGGTGCATGTAAATACCTATTTTACCCCCGGCTCAAGTTTGCTCGCCAACATCTTCATCCAATGCACTCTAGAAAATTTGTCGCCATTAAAGGTGAAGTTGAAAAACTTTAGAGTTGGTTTCATTTATCCGATTCCTTTGACAAATAATGGGTTTCTAATATTGTTCCCGTAGATAAGAAACAGGGAAATATACACGTCCGCATTCATTATAATGATATCAATCGAGCTTGTCCGAAGGATAATTATCCTACTCCCTTTATCGATCAAATCATTGATGATTGTGTAGCAAGGAGATTTTTTCCTCATGGATGGTTTTTTTTGTTATAACTTATTAACATCCTCCGCATCGATCAACATGAGACCCGCTTATCTATCCTTGGGGTACTTTCGCATATAAAAAGCTCCCTTTTGGCTTAAAGAATGTTGGGGCTACGTTTCAACAAGCGATGTCGTATGATTTTCACGATATTCAACACATCTTTCAGCCTTATCTGGATGATCTTCCCGCTCATTCAGCCAAGCGCATGGACCATCCTGACCATATTCATCAAATTTTGCTTCGTTGTCGACGTTACAACATTCGGCTTAATCCACACAAGTGAATCTTCTGCATTGATTCTGGTAGACTCTTAGGGTTTATCGTATCCAAAGACGGAATTCACCTCGATCCTCTCAAGGTTGAGGCTATTATCAATCTCCCCTCTCCCTCCTCATTACATCAATTGCAGAGTTTGCAAGGTAAGGCTAATTTTCTACGTCGTTTTATACCTAACTATGCAAAAGTGGCTCGAGGATACACACGATTATTAAAGTAGGGCGTCCCATTCTGTTGGGATGAGGTTGCTCAAAAGTCTTTTGAGGCCCTGAAAATGTTGCTTGTCGTCCTCCTAACTATCACCGTGATTTTTCCCTTTATTTAGCTGCCGCTTTCAATAATATTGCCATGGTCCTGGTACAAGACGATGATGACAGTAATGAGCATGTTATTTATTACTTGTCTCGTAACCTTCTCAACCCTGAGACACGCTATTCCCATGTCGAGAAGTTAGCGTTAGTTGCAGTTCAAGTAGTTCAGCGTTTTCGTCATTATATTATTTTGCATACAGTGACTGTGATTTCCGATTGCAACCCCATGACCTATATATTGTCTCGACAATTGTTGGGGGGAAAATACTCGAAGTGGATTGTCATCCTCCAAGAGTTCGATTTGGAATTTACTGTTGCCAAGTCGAAGAAGTCACTAGTCTTTGCTGATTTGATTTGTTCCCTCCCTTTAGACTCTCCTCCCTCCCATTCTGAGGAATACATTCCAGACGATATGCTTTTCTTGATTATCACCCTCGATCTGTGGTACAGTGATATCATCATTTATCTCCAGACTTCTACTTTCAGATCTGAGTTTATGAAGGATGCCTGTTGACGCATCCGTCATCAGGCGCAACCTTATCATATAGTCAGGGATACCCTCTATCGTGTCAGAGTGGATTCTATTCTCCGTCGATGTTTGACCCTCGAGGAAAATGAGAAAGTCCTCAATGATAGTCACAGTGGCGCCTATGGCAGTCACATGTATGGTTTTGCCACTACACAAAATATATTTCATGCTGGTTATTTCTAGCCTTTTATCTTCAAAGACTGCATTGTCGCGGTTCGTAAATGTCATGATTGCCAGGTTTATCAACGTAAGATGCGTGTACTGCCTATACCTCTTCATCCTATCACTACCGTTGGTCCCTTTGTGAAGTGGGGCATCGATTTTATGCCGTGTAACTCTCACTCGGCCGGGGGGCATGCTTATATTATCGTAGCTGTATACTACTTCACTAAATGAGCCAAAGCAATGCCTACACTTTCTGCTGACAGTAAGACAGCTGCTCAATTCATATTCAATCACATCATTGCTAGGTTTGGTGTCCCTCAAGCCATCGTCACCGATCATGGTTCCCATTTTCGGCATTACATGGTGGTTGAGTTGACGTCCAAGTTGGGTCTACCTCACAACAGCTCAACGCCGTACTATCCTCAGGCCAATGGCCAGGTTGAGGCCGTGAACAAAGTTCTTGTTACCATGCTTAAACGTATGATT
The DNA here is from genome assembly GCA_034641835.2 of Pinus albicaulis. Taxonomy (NCBI): domain Eukaryota; kingdom Viridiplantae; phylum Streptophyta; class Pinopsida; order Pinales; family Pinaceae; genus Pinus; species Pinus albicaulis. Next base: position 183,426,320 of record CM076578.1, read on the forward strand.
GGGATCCATAAATCCAATTGGTGTCTCATGTTATTTTCAGCTCTTTGGGCATACCAAACCTCAGTTAAGAGTGCAACCAATTTCAACCCTTTTCAGTTGTTTTATGGTCTGGAAGCTACTCTTCCGATTGAATGTGAAATACCTTCGCTCAAGTTGGCTGTTGAATTACTGCCGAACACTTCACCGGAAGAAGAGTGTCTCATTTATCTCAAAAGGTTAGATGAAACCCACCGCTTTGCTGCTCTGGTTATTGAAGCACAGAAAAAGCGGGTCAAAGCTCACTTTGACCAAGCAGTTTCCCCTTGTTCTTTCATTGAAGGAGATCTCGTCCTCCTGTTAGACCAATCTCATGATAAGTTGGGGGCAGGTAAATTTCAACCCATGTGGCATGGGCCTTACATTGTTAAACATGTATTACAGAATGGGGCCTATGAGCTCATTGATTACGAAGGTCATCCTTTAGAACAACCCATAAATGGGTTGTATCTCAAAAATTGTTATGCGTGAGTCATTCATGCATGATTTGTGTACATACATGTTTTTTTTCATTTTTGTACATGTTTTGATTTGGTGTGCTTTGCGAGAATTTTCCTGTGTATTCGAGTATTTCTTATTTGTGCAGATGTCTATTACCCCTTATGTCAGTTTCGCGGATGGTGCTTCCCGCAGTACCAGGAATCTGTCTTCAGCAGCTTGGGTAATCTATGATCCTACTGGTGAGTTGATAGAACTACAAGGTATTTTTCTAGGACAAACTACAAACAATGTCGTTGAATATAGTGTTGTCCTTGAAATATTAACCGAGGCAATTAATCTCGGCATACGTGCATTGCTTGTAAATCTAGATTCACAGCTTGTTGTTCTGCAACTTAATGGTCATTATTCAATCAGAAACCCATACATTTTGAGATTGTATTTACGTATTCATTTGTTGGAAAGACATTTTGATTTTATCACATATCAACATATTCCTAGACAAATGAATGCATTAACTAATACAGTGGCCAACATTGTATTAGATAGACGTTTGTGTAATTTGTAAAATCATCATCATGTGAAAAAGATCCATATAGGAAAAATAAAATAAAATATATATATATATATATATATATATATATCGCGTTTTTTCATTAGTGTGAATCATACATTCAAAAAATATGTGTGTTTTTGTTAGGTCCTGAGACACCATGTGTCTCAAAATATGCAGATATAAAGTCTAGGTGTCTAATCGGCATGATGCTCATGGTAGCATGTCATTGCCCGTACAAGCCGCCTCAACAAGCAGTGAATACATCTTGGCACCTTGACAGTATGTCTCTGGTAGGCACGAGGAACATTGTCGAATCGTGCATAATCCAGGACTCCATGTGTGATCCCCTCTAGGTTGCACATGAGCTCCTCTTCCTCGCTTCCCTCGCCATGAGGATCAAAATCACGAGGAATTCGCCTCGCTATCGGAGACATGCCCGCAGGTCTCTCTGGGCCAACATCTGCAAATACGTGGATTTAATGTTAGAACATACATACTTAAAAAAAATCATAACACTCATGAAAATGAAAAATGAGTCTCACCCAAATATTCATCCCAATCCTCTCCCTTTGGGCATGAAAGGTCTGGATCACTAGTAAAATCTGTACCAGAGTAGGGCCAGTCCTCCATGATGATCAACTGTCGGCGGAGCCAATCAAAGAGCTCTGGTCTCCAGGACATCTGTTGACCGCCCCCTGCCCTTGGCATCAAAGCTGCCCATCGGGCCATCCGTGGTTCTCTCACTGGTGGTGTTGGGACTATGACCTCCTGATGCTAAAAAATTGGTAGTCGTTCCAGGAAGAACGATACCAGGATAGACCCAAAACCAAATTGCTTCAATATTCCCTTCTTTCATTTTGTTAGCTGCCATTTCATGTTTATTGTCATAGCCTCAGCCCAGTTGTAGATGGCCTATGTCAAGCAGTCTACAACAAGAAGCAACTGTGTTTTTGTTGCTTCATGCAGTGCTTGCGATATCGCAGCTCGTGTGATGGTATGTAGCACTACTTTTAATGCTAAGTTTGGGATAGTTTGGATATCAACTTTCCCACTCCCTGTTCCCTTCCTGCCCCTCGAAATACTATGTCCATTACCATGGACATACTCTCCATGCAAGGCCGGGTACCGGTTAGGATAGGTTTTTCTCCCCTCCGCAATAATCATGTGATAAAATAGACGTCAAAAACATCAATCTCAAGTTCCTGATCTCGAAGGATGAGCTTTTCCTGGTCCTCATCCCATATGATGATCAAATATTGTAGTAGCTCCGGTTGAGCACGGAGACACGGTGTCAAGAAGAACTTCTTCAGTCCACAATCTCGGAGAGATTCCATGCATCTCTCATTTTCCATGGCAATCTCGTCTTCTTTGCTGTGTTCCCGTTCTTTCCATTTAATCACAATTTTGCCACTTTCTACCTATAAACACATTCATATGAATGGTATTAGCCTTTTTGAAACTTTAATTTGTGAATGGTTGGGGTATTTCACTAATATTTTTTTGATAAAAATGGTTTGTGCCATTGGCGCACCCTCATGTAAAAAATTGGGCAGTTGGTGTGACTCTGTGCCTGAAACCTGCGCTAACCGTTGTGCCCTAATTTTCATATTTCCTCCCCCAGAATTCAATATTGGAATTGCAGGTAGTAAGAAATGACTCAAAATGAAGGGAGAGATAGATTTGAGATTGTTTAGCTAGATTTTCCACTATCGTTGTCGCAAAATCACACAGTAAAATGGGTAACCATTGCTCCACAAGAGGTAAAAAGTGAAAAGTAATTATTTTTACCATTTTTGGCATTTTATAACTTTTAAAAACCATAATGAGGTTTTAAGACATGTTTTTCGATTATTTTATTATATTATTTTCTAAAAATGGGTTTTACACATATTTCTTGTGCAGGAATAGGTTTGCAGGACATAGTGGTGAAGTAACGAGTTAAATTTTATACTTTTTCAGAATCGGTAAAAACACGAAAAATTCACTTTATGGAGTCATCTTTCAGCTCTTTTTCTGACTCTCTAAAATTGAAAATATTACTGAGAATCTTGTCATTTCGAACTCGTTAAATGGATGTGAAGCGATATCTACCCAGTATACGTTTACCCCTTTTTCGGGCTGGGATAGATTATTTACAAAAAAGGAATACCTTAGCTTATCACGACTAAGAGGTTCTTTCAGATATTAATTTCTACCTTTTCGGATCTAAGAGACTATTTACAAAAAGGGCCATGATAGAGTTTTCTTTTCTACCTTATTTTCAAACTCTCTAAACATGAAAACATGTCGAGTTCTCCCTTTGTCAGACTCGTTAAAACTTGATGACATCGGACTTCGTCGCCATGACGTTCCTCGAGTTCCTCCTTCCTACGGCTCATAAAATGTACTAGGTTGGATTTTTCCGAAGGACAAAATTACATCACAAGCATATGCTATCCCCTTCAAGCTTGTTTACAAAAATAATTGGGGTACTCGCCAGAAATGGTGGGGGAAAATGGAACCAAGTTTTAGTTATGTTGGCAGTATGTCGCTCTTGAACATGGCACTTATCTGCATTCGTGTCGGGTTGGGGACATCTCGTTTCATAATTTTTGCCTCCATGGATTTGGGTAATCTCTTTTGACCTCTCATTTTCTCTTTGCCACATCATCATGACTTCAGATTCCTTAATGTCAAATACTGCCAAATCCAGTGTCTTGCTGCTGATATGTTCAAGAGAAGTTTTCCTTTGTAGTTTTCAACCTCCCTCTGATTCTCTGTTGGTCCTGTTCATCATCATATTTCTCTGTCTCGTATCGATGATGTGGGAGAAATTATGGCCCACCTTTGATCATGTCACTTCCTGTCGACTTTAGCTCATTATCCAAGAATTTGATCTAGAGACTCTATTCTGGTACCTTGGAGCCTGCATGCCTTAATGGCAGGTTTTTCGCATTCGATGAAAGGTGACATCATTGGCCTTCGATCGAGTAATTCTATGGATGTTCGACGCCAGATCACTATTCACATTCCGTGGATTGCACCGGTTGTACCTTGAGAGCCATTGTCATTATTGGTGGTTTCTCTCGTGCCTGTTAACAGGTTTCATCATTGGATGGTAATCAGGTGATTTTCTTGCATGTTCGACTTCGGCTCATATATTCGCATGCTTCAGATGCTTGAATTTGTACTTGTTTGAGTCCAGATGGAGCACAAGACCCTGGATTTTGTCTGATAAAATCAAAGTTGTGGATTATCATGACTTATTGCATGAATCTTTCGATTGGATGGCTGCGACCATACCTGAGTCTATTTGTTGATCCTTACTGCTGGATGGCTGCGTCCATACCTCAGATCTTAGTTTTTATATATGCTCTATTATGGATGGATGCGCCCATACCACATGTTCATGTATCAAAGATATCAGTTGTATTCGTAATTGCAGGTTTTTCGACAGCAGTGTCTGGTTCGAACACGTTCTCATAAAGCATTTTCCCCTCCCTCTCCCCCGGACCTCATGCTTTAGGGGGCATATGTTACACAACATTTTGTCACTGTCCCTGCAATCCCCATCTCGCCCATTGGAAGGTCATTTCCGTGATCAATAAGCAGTGTCATGCCTTGCAAAGACCATCATTGTGTCCCTTTACATGAGAGTAATATTCCTTCTGTTGACAATTCCCTGAGCATAGACTCAAAAACCCTTGTTTTTGCCTTGGCATGGGTAGTCAGTTATCCCCTCACTCCAAAGAGAAAAATTAACACTGGGCCCTGTGCCAGCTGGTGCTCTGTCCCAGTTTGCCACCCGTGCCAAGCTGTTTATGGAATGTTTTTTAAAAATAGAGGCGTATATTCCACTCCAACCACCTCGAGGATGAGTCATTGGGAGTGGTTGAACTGATAAAACACGAACTACCTCCTTTAGGTTTATAGTTTCCACCTCTTATGGGAACTCCCTAAAGGATAGGCCTCCCTCCCACCTTTTTAGGGACCCTAACCTCCTCCTTTTCCTCTATAAAAGAAGCTATCTCTCTTAGTACAAGCTAGCTGAACTTGGAGAATTAAACATATTATAGTTGAATTGATAGAGAAAATAGAATAAGAAGGAATTACGTTGAGGAAGCTTGAGTCCATGACTTTTGAGAGAGCTTGAGTCCATGCCTTAATCTCGTCTGAATTCCCTGACGAGCATCTAAGACGCGCTTCGGCTAAACCTCGGTGGAGGAGACTGCGACGTCAAAGCATTGGTTGTAAGTCTTCCTTCTAATCATTTATATACATGACTACTGTTTGGTTCCACTTTTGTGTTACGACGTTTGTTTAATGCAATATGTTTAGCCCTCTTTGACTAGCTAATAGTTATGAATGAAATTTTGTTATCTTGTATGTTGTTCTCGTTTGTTGTTCTATGTGCAGGTATCCAAGCGTAATGGAAAAAGGATTGTGACTTGCCGAGGCAGGAGTGAGAGGCCACCACTACTACAGTAACGACAATAGCGTTGGATTCCAGGTAGGTCGATATACCGTGTCCTTTGTTCATTCAATAATTAGGAAGAAACACTTTAGCATGTCCCTTTGTTTCTAGACCCACTCTAGGGCTAGAGGGATCATCTCTATCCGCAGAGAGGATTTACCTGCTTAACAACAAGGACTTGGACTCACCAGAAGCAAAGAGGATCACTGTGTGTATTTTAAATTATTTGGTGACCGTGTTATTTATTTGGTCTTGTATGTGGATGATATGTTGTTGATTGGCAATGACAAATAAATTATCTAGGATTTGAAGACCCAATTGTTCTCCAAATTCGACTTGAAGGATATTGGTGTTGCAAAATATATTTTGGGCATGGAAATTAAGAGAGATTGGGCAAAGAGGAAGCTCTGGTTAAACCGGAGGAAGTATGTCGAGACAATATTGCAGAGGTTTAATATGCAGGATAGTAAACCGGTGAAGGTTCCTATTCCTGTAGGTGTAAAGCTATCTGTTGAACAATGTACCAAGACACAAGAAGAAGAGAAGAATATGTCTCGTGTTCCATATGAAAGTGTAGTGGGTAGCCTGATGTATGCAATGGTCTATACTAGACCAGACATTGCACATGCAGTGGGAGTATTGAGCATGTTTATGTCAAAACCAAGGAAGGACAATTAGACATCAATGAAGCGAGTTTTCAAATATTTGTGTGGCACTAGTGATTATGGTTTGTGCTACCAGGGAAGACCAGGATTGGAAAAAGTTTTGGACATCCGTGGTTTTCTTGATGTAGACTGGGTCGGAGATCTGGACCAAAGAATATCTACAAGTGGGTATGTTTTTAGCCTATTTGGAGGTGCAGTCAGTTGGATGAGTAAAATACAGTCTGTAGTGGCTCTTTCAACTACAGAGGCAGAATACATGGTAGCCACTCATGCGAGCAAGGAAGCAGTTTGGTTGCAGATATTGTGTTCAAGTATGGGGTTGGTGAGCGAGCTATAAGGATAGAATGTGATAGCCAAAGTGAAAGTTTCTTGGCTAAGAACCCTACTTAACATTCAAAGACAAAGCACATTGATGTTCAATATCACTTTGTGAGAGATATTGTTGAGGATAAAAAGGTATTACTGGTAAAGGTGGACACTTTGAATAATGTTGCAGATGCATTGATGAAGTCTGTGAGAGCTCATAAATTCTCTTGGTGTAGAGAAACAATATGTGTTGTAGGGTTGGAATAATGACTTAGCTCTCCTATGGCCCCCTGCAAAAAGAAAACAACAAGTGGGAGAATGTTGGGTATGTGTTATATTATTTCCACGATTAGTCGGACGAGCAGGGGGGAGATACCCCCCCTGTACATTGCTTCAGGCACAGAAAGAGGGTCACAAGGGGGTAGGAGCCCCCCTCTCCAGGGGTTCGTAGGGGGCGGGGTCCGGGGGGAAGACTTACCTATGGTTTTGTGTGTTGATCATATGGTTAACATTCACTGCTTTTCCAAGTTTTGAAAACTCTCTGTTTGCAAAGAAGAATGCCCAAAAGGCCTCCTTTTCCCTCTTATTTCATTCCCACTTAACCTCTGTTTCTTCATTTTTTCCCCTCTCTTATTTCTTCATTAACCCCTTAAAATCACCCAAATCCCATTTTAGACCTTTCCAATACCTTTGTTTGGCTTAAAATCCCTTCATTCCCCTTACCGTTACCCCTTTTGGGCCTCAAAATGCATCGAAAATAAGCCAAAAAATCACCTTTTGGATATGAGGCTTTAGCCCCTTTTCGTCCAGCCCCTTAACCACTTCCCCTCCATGCAACCAAGCGCCGAGACTAGGAGCTGAGCCCGCAAGCGCTTATCGTAATCGCAAGTCTCACGGCGAGCGCAGTTCTTTGTTAAAACTTCAAAACCCCGATGCGATTGGGCCTCGTTCTATGAACTCCTGCAGAGATCTCTGTCGTTGATCTTAATAGATCTAACGGTCCAACGCGAATCGCATCGCGCCCATCGCACCACAATTCTAATCGTAATCGCAACTTTTCAAATGTGTCACCCACTGCCCTCCCTGATTGCGATCCTTTGATTATAATATCCACCATCGATTTCCCTCTGATCCGACGACCCTCATTTCTCCCGCTCCACTCCTTTACCCCCCGTCCGTCTACCCGCCGATTGAATCTTCGCCGTCGATCTCGACCCAGATCAAATGGCTGGCGCTCAATCGCACATCGCCAATCGCAAGTTCTAAAGGTGTTACCCTCTGCCCCTTCCGATTGCGATCCGCCGATCCAATCGTAGCCGTTCATTTAACCCAGATCCAACAGCTCTCCATTAATCACCCACCGCCCATGCTGGGTCCCACATCGTCGTCTTCGTTTCATTCATTTCCCATGTTATTATGTGTATTCGCCCGAAACTTTAAACTCTGGGTTTTTACATTAAACATCATTCCTCCGCCTGTTTTTTACCATTCCTCCACTATAGCCGTTGTTTTCACAATCGTGCTATCATTCCACAGGCCTCCATAGCATCCTTCCCTCGCTCCCCTGGATTTCTTGACGAGTTTATCGTATTGTGCAGGGTTGTTTCAGAGTGATGATTTCACTCTAGGTTCCACAATCACGGTCATTGTGATTTGGAACGCTGAGAGTTTATTGTAGTAGCAAGTTAGAGTATCAGTGTCAAGGACCTGCCACGGCAGAAACGGAAGATTGAAGACAATTTGGGGATTTCGAATAATATTGATTATCAATAGCCCATCCTCCAAATTAAATCAGAATTAAAGAAAATCACGAAGAGCTACAGGCAGAAAAGCCTCTACTGCCACATCAAAGGCAAATCAATTCCTCTCAGCCAACATTCTGCCATATGTAACAGCGACCGCCTCAACTCCACCTCGTCAGTGAGCATCGTCAATTCATGATTCGGCCCTAGTGGCCTTTTAATTCCATTTTAGTTTGTTACTTTTAAATTTCGAGTGGAATTCACATTCCACTCCTGCATTTTACCTTCTGTCAGAAACTTTTATTTGATATTTTTGTTTAAAACGACCGTGAGCCTAACTATCAATGATGAGATGCCCCATTTCCTCATCATGAATTTTGGTTATTTTTGATGGAGACCCCAAACTATTTTCCAGCATGCAAGGAAGATATTTTTCCCAAAAATATCTTTTTGCTCATGTTTCTGAGGCTTCTATATAAGCAAGAACTAAGGAGAAAAACAGGTTCCAGATTTTCTGAAGAATTGGCAGTGAAAGAGTTTTTTGTATGCATTTTGTTGAAGATTTAATACAAATGTGAAGAGCCCATTGGGTCTCAATGAAAAGGAGTTCTATCTTCCATGAGGATTCTGGTCTTGGTGCTTTACAGTGTGTAATTCTCTCCTATGTGTTATAGCTTAGTTGTTCATTTCATTTACATCCATTCATCTTATATTATGTTTTGGAATGCGAGTAGCCCACTGGTTTTGGTATGAACTTATCCTAGTTGATACTTATGCCATAACCTGTCTGGCACTTTAAATATGGCTAAGGCATGATATGCTATTCCATTTTCACTTCACCCGTACTTCTGCTATATTATCTGCTATGAGATGTTATTTACAAATGTTGTTATCATGTGTGCATTCTTAATTTCGTAAGCCCACCGCATGCTGATATATGTTTCTGGATATTGTCTCAACAACAGTTAGTATTCTCTTTATTCTACATACGTAGTAGATAATTTCTGATTATTCATCTCTGTGAAGTATTTAGAATCCAACCCTCTTTGCAGTAAGCTTCCTTTGAATTTTCTGATACATTTCGTGTTAGAGTTTCACACCTTGCCTCTGCAGTATTGCTTTCCCTGCGTCAAGCTTCTGAAAATCTTGGTCCCATTCTAATTAATCTTCATGTTTATAAGAGATAGAATGAGAGCCTTTTTATGATAATTTCCCATGCCATATCATATGCTCCTTGCTATATAAGATGTCCTAGGCACTGTTCTTTCACAACTCAAGGCTGTCTCTAGGATTGACAACATTGTGCATGGGTTTGCACATGTTTTTAGGGCATGATGGTTTTTGGCCCGTAGTGTTTTGTAGATCCGGTCAAGGGAACTACGATTATGTTCTAATCCAGGGTTAATGGATGGGGGTTTATGAATGATTCAACATGTATATATATGTGTTGTAACACTAAAAGGAATATAATGAAAAATTAAGCTGGTAGTCCCAATTCGGGATCTAGGGGAAAATCTCTGTGTATATTTGTTTTATGTTTTATGCTCTCACTATTGTTTATTTTCTATCTTTAAGAGTGTGTTTGCAGCTAATTTTTGTACAGGGTTAAAACCTACATTTACAATGAAAGTGAACATTTTTCTTCAAACTTAGGTAAGGTAGTGTTTGAGGAACCTACCAGTCACTGGTCCTCCCGAAATTTCTTGCCCATCAAGATCTTCTAACAAGAATGTCTTATTACCTCTGAATGTTGCGATCTTGTATGGAACTTTCCATAGATTATCAAACTTACCGTGCTTACCTTTGTCTTCATTCCAGGCAACCCACCGAAGGACAACATATCCTACTTTGAAATCATCAACTTTTGTCTTCTTGTCATACACTTTCTTGATTTGCTGCTGAAGTTTTGAAGTATGATTGAAGACTTCTTCTCTTGTCTGTTGTAAATGAATCATTTGATTGATTCTTCGTGGATATCATTTGGTTCACTGTAGATTTATTGCAGAATTTTCATCATTGGGAAAAATAAATAAGTGGGAAACACTGTGTCAACAACATACACAAGCATAAAAGGTGACATATTGATTGATCTCTTCATGCTAACTTTATCCGCCCATAGAGCATTTATGAGCTTCTTGTGCCAATTTATCTTGTTCTCTTGCAACAGCTTCTTAATTATATTCAACAATGATTTATTTGACGATTCAGCCAACCCGTTGCCTTGAGGATAGTATGTTGTAGAATGACCAAGTATTATGTGATATTTATCACAAAATTCAATTATTTTCTTAGACTTAAAGGTGGTTGCATTATCAGTAATAATTTTTTGTGGACAACCAAAATGAGACAAGATAGTGCTTTCCAAAAACTGAATGACGATAGTATCTATAGCTTGCCTCATCGGAATGGCTTCAATCCACTTTTTGAATTAATCAGTGGTAGTGAGTATCCATTTATGCTGAGATGATGGAGGATGGATCTCACCAATGAAATCAAGACCCCATTGTTGGAAAGGTTCTTGAATTGCGATGGGTTTTAAGGGCAACGACAAAAGCTTTCTTTTTCCTTGAAAATTTTGACACTCATGACAGTTCATGACAGTCTTATACACATCTGAAAATAAAATTGGCCAATAGAAGCCATCTCTCAAAATATTATTTTTTGTATTCTTCCAGAAAAGATGACCATCACAGTCACCTTTATGAAAGTCATTCATCACATTTTCAATTTCTCCTTCCACCAAGAAATTCAACAAAACTCCACCCGGATCTTTCCAATACAAAGCATTGTTAAAGATGCAATACTTAAGAGCCCTCAAATTCAAAGATCTAGCTTTACTACTAGGCAATCCAGGAGGAGGTTTCAGGTGTTGCAAAACATAAACAATATCAGTGTACCATGGTGATGAAATAAATATTTCACATACATGAGGTAATGAATCAACCTCTTTCTCCTCAGATAATGTAGCAATAAAATTAATGTTTAAAGCATGGAGATTTGAGTCCACCATAAGATTTTCCAAGCCTTGTCCCTTGATCAATTTTTTAGGCTTTATCTCCAACTCATACTCCAACATAGCAGGAATCCATCTTCTACACCGACCTTCAAGATCATTCTTTGTAAGCATATCTTTGACAACAACGTTTGGAACATATGCAATCACATGAGTTAATAATATAGACTTGGAAGTCCTTCAATGCTTTAACTAGTGCCAAGGCCTATTTTTCAATGATATTGTAATTCAAGGCCACGTCTCTAATGGTTCTACTAAAGAAAGCAATGGGTTTTTTGTTTTCTGATTTTTCTTTTACATATGGACAACAGCTAGAGTATGCTCTGAAACAAAGAAAAAAATGATGAAATCAAGTGTCTTATCTGGACTAATAAGAATAGGAGCGTGAGATAAAACAACTTTTACTTGATTGAAAGAATTATTTTCTTCCTCATACCATTTTACTTCATTTTCTTTCTTCAACATGTCAGTAATTTTCCTTAGATGTTCAGCAAGATTGGGAACAAACCTTCTCAGAAAATTGATTTTACCATTAAATGATTGAATCTCATTTTTTCTTCTAGGATAGTCCAAGGTATGACTCGCTTCAATTCTTGAAGGATGTATTCAAATGTCATCTTTTGAAATGATGTAGCTCAACAATTTTCTTTCCTCCATAGCAAACAAAATCTTCTTAAAATTCAGCGATATGCCAAATTTCCAACATCTCTGAAAAAGAGTTTTCAAGTGTTGCAAGTGTTGCTCATCTATTTTGGGAAAAACAGTGATATCATCAAGATATATGACCAAGAATACATCCTTTTCATTGGCGAAGGCAATGTCCATCACTCGCTGAAAAATTGGTCATGCATTTTTCAATCCAAAGGCATTTTGGCGTACATGAAGGTACCCCATGGTGTTGTAAAGGTTGTCTTTTCTTGATCATCTGGATGGACTAAAATCTGATTATACCTAGAGTATCCATCAGCAATGAAAGTTTGGATGATCCAACTACCCTTTGTAGAATATGGTCTATTTTGGCAGTGGGTATGTAGGTTTTAACCCTGTACAAAAATTAGCTACAAATGAATCTTAAAATTGAAAATAAACAATAGCGAGAGCATAAAACATAAAACAACTATACACAAATATTTTCCCCTGGATCCCAAATCGAGACGACCAGCTTGATTTTTCATTATACTCCTTTTAATGTTACAACACATATATATACATGTCGAAGCATACATAAACCCCAATCCATTAACCCTAGATTAGAACATAACTGTAGTTCCCTTGACTGGATCTACAAAATACTAGGAGCCAAAAACCATCATGCCCCAAAACCATGTGCAAACCCATGCACAAAACCATGGGCAGGTCTGCCCACTGGAAAATAAGGACCAAATTTTTTTTTCTGGGGCGCTGCCCCAGACCCTGACAGGGGGGGCTACCACCCCCCTTGTGACCCTCCTGTACGTTGTGCCCAACACAACGTACAGGGGGGGCTATCGCCCCCCTTGTTACCCCCCCACACATGACTAGTCGTGGAAATAATATAACAAAAACCCAACATTCTCCCACTTCTTGTTTTCTTTCCGTAGGGGGCCACAGGAGAGCTGAGTCATTAGCCCAGCTTTGCAACACCCATTGTTTCTCTACACCAAGAGAACTTCTGAGTGCTCACAGACTTTGTCAATGCATCTACAACATTCTTCAAAGTGTCCACCTTTACCAGCAACACCCTTTTAGCTTCAACCATATATCTCACAAAGTGATATTGAACATAAATTTTATTTGTATTTGAATGATAAGCAGAGTTCTTAGCCAAGAAAATTTCACTTTGGCTATCACAGTCTATCCTTATAGCTTGTTGCACCAACCCCATACTTGAACACAATCTCTGCAACCAAACTGCTTCCTTGCTTACATGAGTGGCTACCAGGTATTCTGCCTTTGTAGTTGAAAGAGCCACTATAGACTGTCTTTTACTCATCCAACTGACTGCACTTCTAAATAGGCTAAACACGTACCCACTTGTAGATCTTCTTTGGTCCAAATCTCTAGCCCAGTCCGCATCAAAAAAACCATGAATGTCCAACACTCTTTCCAATCCTGGTCTTCCCTGGTAGCACAAGCCATAATCACTAGTGCCATGCAAATATCTGAAAACCCGCTTCACTACTGTCCAATGCTCCTTCCTTGGGTTTGACATAAACCTGCTCAATACTCCCACTGCATGTGTAATTTCTAGTCTAATACAGACCATTGCATACATCAGACTACCCACTGCACTTGCATATGGAAAATGGGACATATCCTCCTCTTCTTCTTGTGTCTTGGGACACTGTTCAGCAAACAACTTTGTACCTACAGGAATCAGAACATTCACCGGTTTACTATCCTACATATTGAACCTCTGCAATATAGTCTCGACATACTTCCTCTAGTTTAACTAGATCTTCCTCTTTGCCCGTTCTCTCTTAATTTCCATGCCCAAAATATGGTTTGCAGCACCAAGATCCTTCATGTCGAATTTGGAGAACAGCTGGGTCTTCAAATCTTGGATAATTTCTTTGTCATTTCCAATCAAAAACATATCATCGACATACAAGACCAAATAAATAACATGGTCACCAATTAATTTAAAATAAACATAGTGATCCTCCTTGCCTCTGGTGAAGCCAAGTCCCCGTATATAGGTATCAAATTTCTGATACCACATCCTTGGTGACTGTTTTAACCCATACAGAGACTTATTTAACCTGCATACCAGCTCTTTCTTCCCCTTCACCATAAAGCCTTCGGGTTGTTTCATGTAGATCTCCTCTTCCAGATCCCCGTGAAGAAATTTTGTCTTCACATCCATCTGTTCTACCTCAAATCAAATGCAGCAGCAACAGATAAAAGTAATCTAATAGAAGTAACTTTGGCAACAGGAGAAAAAATATCACCAAAATCAATTCCCAGCACATGGGAATAACCTTTTGCTACCAACCGAGCTTTGTATTTCTCCACCTTGCCTTCTACATTCTTCTTCTTCTTAAACACCCATTTTCTCCTGATGGGCTTCCTTCCAGCCAGCAACTCCACCAGATCCCATGCCTCATTTTTATGCAAGGATGTCATTTCATCAACCATAGCCTCCTTCTAGAGTTTTCCATCCTCTGAATCTACTACCTCTCTGACGGTTCTGGGATCATCATCAGTTATAGTTAAAGCAAAATTTGAACAGAAAGCAGATGGACTATACCTTTCTGGTTGTCTTATTTCCCGAACTGATCTTCTAACAGCTGGAGTTTGTGGCTCTTCCTCTTCTGAGTCTTCTTATGTTGTAGAGTCTGATTCATCCTCCTTTAGCTCAAACTCTATCTTCTCAGGTTCCTTTGGTAGGACTTCATGTTTAACAATATCTTTCACCTCTCTAAACACCACATCTCAGTTGTACACAACCTTCCTTGTTTCCGGGTTCCAAAGCTTGTAACCCTTTAAACCATCCTTATACCCAATAAAGATGCACCGTTTAGATTTATTATCCAACTTGCTCCTTTCCTCCTTTGGAACATGTACATATGCATCACATCCAAATACCCTCATATGTGAAAGAGAGGGTTTCTTACCAGTCCATACCTCATGTGGAGTCTTATCCTCCAACGCTGATGAAGGTGATCTGTTTGTTAGACTCCTATACCAATAGGTGTCATTTTTCATGTAGAAGAGAAAATGGTAGAGTAAGTAGGTAGGGTAGGTAGATGTTGTTGCAGAATTACATGTGATGAATGATGGTTCCAGATGTGTTCAATTTTACTTTCATCACAAGTGCAAAGGCAAATACTACATTGGAAAAAGTTCACAGCAAAGCAAAGTCAAGATTATTAACATCCCCTCTCATTTTCCCTAAACATTTCACTAATTTCCCTAAGCACTAAGGTATTTGAAGATTAAAGGGGCTCAAGGCATTTCCTTGACTTTTGGAGGGACCAGACTCTCGGCCCAATAATTGAAAAGACCTAAGTACTTGAAGTTATCAATTATCACATTCATTCATCTTTTCCTAAGTAAAATCCCATTTTACTTAGGAAAATCCTTTAATATTTCATGATAAGCCCTCAAAATCACTTTTTATTCTAAGTCTAAGTGATGAAAGTATAATAATGATATTTACTTTTGAATTCTCACTTTCTTGGTTATATTTAAGTATTTTGAGTTTACATTGTCCCGTGTCATATTAACTCTAATTTATATATTAACTCCTTATGAAATCACCTTTTCCTATGTATATAATTCCTTTTCATATAATATTCTCAAAAAACCCATGTATTATAGCTATTTTAGCCAAAAGTATTTTATTCCCACTTATTCAAGTCAAAAACCCACAATATACCCCCTTTTGGTTAAAATATAACATTAATTCTATTCCCGCCCCCTATGGTAATAAAATCACATTGATTTAATTATCATATAATAAAATATACGAAAAATGTTAAACATATGTATATATGTTTAAAACAGAAAAATAAACCCAAAGTTTAATTAAAACCAAACTTTGGAATAAATCATCCATGCGCATTTAACATTTCCCGACCATTTTTCTATATGGGATTAATTAATCCTTAAGATTAATTAATAACCAAACCCTCCAATCAAACGCCTCCTGAAATGATTAATTTATATTAAATCATGTCGGTCCCGCCCATTAAATATCCGTCAACTCCATATCTCGTCAACCGTTGGATCGATCCGCCCAAGATCAACGGCTCGCATCGATTCCGCTGGCCATCCCCCATCCGAAAGATAACGCGTGAAATAAAAGTGGTTTGTGAATAGTGCCATTGCTACGTGTCGAGCGTTGTATCGCTTCGCTGCCCATCCGCCTGAAACTGCCTTTGCTCATAAGTGGTGCGGAAAAAACCGCTTACCATTTCCCCCCCCCCCGTGATTCACCTCCCGTACAGAATGACGTTAGTCATTAAAATAATAAAAATTCCCACCCATTGACTTTGCGAATAAACAAAAGAACCCACGTATTTTTCATTATCTCGTGCACAGTGAACGACCACAGTCCTATGCAACGAAATTCTAAAAATCAGCTGTCGAACGCCATCAACCACCACCTTTGCTAAAGAGAATTGCAGTCAAGTAATCCAGAATTCTTTCGCCATAACTAGTGCCTGTTAAATCACTGTTCATTCCCAAAAAACAGTAAAAAGGATAAACAGAAAGCATAACAGTTAAAGAGTATCAGTGGTTAAAGTGTATCAGGTAAAAGTCGGAGTGAAAGTTAAAATGAAGTTACAGGGCAGTCAAAGGTAAACAGTAAAAGTAAATAAAAAAGGCAGTAAAATGGTAAAAAGATATGAGAATACTTTCACCAATAGTGAAGTTTGTCTAAAGTGAAAGTAAAACAGTCAAAAGAGCAAAAAAAGTAAAAAGATGGAAAAACATAACAAGATGGAACATTTTTGCAGAAATTTCATGCTTTAGTCATTGTTTTGCAGAAACTATTACGATCAATCCAAGATGAATTTTGCAAAACTAAAGGAGGTTTATGTTCTTAAGAGGACCATATACAAAAACCTCTCTCACTTTTCTAACAGCTATTATGGTTTTGGAAATATTAAACAATGTTGGAAAGCACTTTTTGTAGAAAATTCCAGTTAAGGCATCATTTTGAAGAGAATATTGTGGCCAATAAAAAATACATCATACAAAACTGAAGGAGGTTTTTGTTTCTAAGAGATCCATCTACAAAAAATTATCTCACTTTTTTCACAGTGATTTCATAATGAGAGATACATGCACATCCTTACAGGCTATTTTTCAGACTCTGTAAAACTCTGTTTTACACATATGTTTACATAGCCTATTGTTCACATATGGAGAGGAATTTTAGGAAAATGAAAGAGGTTTATCTCACCAACATATTGATACACAATAACCTCTTTCACTTTTTACATATCTATTACGTATTGAGAAATAAAAAGATATCATTGGACCCCAAGTTTGCAGAATTGTTGGAGCAGAATGCACAAAGAAAGGAAGCAGTTAATGACTTGGATGCCTCATCATCAACTAAGAGTTGGATCAAATTCGAATTCTCCTCTTTTTCATCACCTATCCATACAAAATAGTGCCAAATAGATGCATTAGTTTGAGTGTCATTTACTTAAGTTCTATTTATGTAAAATAGTTGGAGAGATTTGTGAACTAATCTTGATTATTTTTCAAGATATTTTAATTTAGAATTTGTATAAATACTTCACTCTTGGAAGTATTTTGGGCGGATTCTACTACTTCGCTGTGACATTGATGTTTTTGGAATAAAAGCGTTTTGGATAAATTTATTTGTGGCTTGCTGGATGACAATTTGAAGCTCAGGACTTTTTGCAGGATTCATGTGTCTGACTGCAGTTCAATAAGTCTTTCTATCCTATGTCTTAAGTTTTATATTTGTTTATACTATCATTGTGTCCATTTCTGAATACTTGACATAAAAGAATAACTCAGAATTTACTTAATTGTACTCTGAGTTCAGTTGTGATTATTCTAAATGTTTTCCTCTAAATTGGTTATAAGCAAAGAATTCTTAATTGCTCTTGCTTCGCTAATTTAAACATTTTGATTACTATAGTAAAGAATTCTTCACTGCTCTTTATTTGTAATCATTTCATTTATTTCTTTTGAACATGATGAAAGATTCTTAACTGCCTCTCATCCCTTCAAACCCATTCCATCCACTTTAAATTTTAAGGATTGTTCTCTGTTTGGCTATATTGCCCTGCAAAGCCATCTTGTGTGTAGAATAGAAATCCAGTAAAGCCATCCTTTGACTCCATAGCCCAATGGCTTGAAAATATTCAACCTTGCCCTTAGTTGGTGAATTCCACCATTTTCAAACAAATTTCTTAGAATTATAACTAGCCTAAAACATTCTAGGAACAAAGATAAATCATAAAGAGAGAGCCCTCTCTGGATGCAGATTGGCTAGATTCTGCATCTGAAGGTTGGTTTGTGGTTACCTCGGGTATACTTTCCTTTTCCACAACTTCAAGGAAAACCTGAGAGATAACACTGTTAACCAAGTAACATGCAGTCTCCACTGCCTCTACCCAGAATTCTTGTCCTAACCCGATACCACTGAGCTTGCTTCTTGCCTTTTCCATCAGTGTTCTATTCATTCTTTTCGCAACTCTGTTTTGATGAGGTGTGTATGGAGTAGTCTTCTACTGTGATATACCACACTTCTTGCAGAAATCTTCAAATTCATTCTTGCATAAATCCCCACCATTATCTGTCCTCAGCACCTTTATCTTCGTCTCTGTCTGGTTTTCCACCAGGGCCTTAAATTCTTTAAATCTGTCAAAGAATTCAGATTTATTCCTCAAGAAATATATCCATGTATACTTTGATAATTCATCTATGAATGAAACATACTACATAGACTTACCCAGTGATGGAACCAACACAGGTCCAAACACATCACTGTGCACAAGCTCTAATATATTGTTTGCCCTCTTAGCACCTAAAGGAAAACTCACCCGATTCTGCTTCCCATATACACAATTTTCACAGAAATAAAAATCCAGAGAGCTATTAGACATACCTTCTACCATACCATTTCCATGCAGTATCCGAAGGCCCTTCTCACCAATATGTCCAAGCCTTTGATGCCATAGCATGGTTTTTTCTCTAGAGACCACTAGGCTTTCCACTCCACTTTCAAGAACCACAGAACTGTTTCACCCATTAATAACAATTCTTCCCTGAAGCTTGTATAGAGTTCCAATGCGAACTCCCCGCATTAATAGTAGTGCTTCCCGAACCATCTTACAAGTATCTTTCTCAAACACTGTTTTTACACCTGCATCATCCATATTTCTTACAGAAATCAGATTTCTGGCTAACGCAAGAATGTGCAGAACACCAGGAAGTTTTCTAATCCTTCCACCTTGCAGCTTCAGCTTGAATTTTCCACGTCTGATGATTCTAACCTTCCTATCATCACCTAAGAAGATATCACTGCCATCATATTTCCCATACTCGCAGAACCACTCCCTATGAGGAGTGAAGTGAAAGGATGCACTCGAGTCAATCAACCATGACTCATTATATACATGTGTATTTGAAGAAGAAGCCAAATACACATCCCCACCTTCATCCGAGGTGGTTTTTTCCTCTGCAGAAGGAGCATCATCAGAGCCCTTTCCTTTCTCAGGAGCTTTAGATCTGTAGTCCTTTTTGTAGTGACCTTCCTTTCCGCATTTCCAGCACACCTTTACAAAATTTCCAGGAGATTTAGATCTCCCTCTAGATTTAGATCTCCCACTCGAAACCTTATTCTTGTTTCTATTCTGGAACCTTCCTCGTACAGATAAGGCATCTCCATTCTGACCCTCCATATTTCTGTGTCTCATTTCCTCTGACAACAAGGTTGAGACAATGTCATCAAAATTAAAGGTAGTTGTATTGCTACCTATTGCAATAACCAGACTGTCCCATGAATCTGGTAGAGAACACAACAAAATGATGCATTTATATTCATATGAGATTTTAATATCAACAAATGACAGCTGACTTACCACAGTATTGAAGGCATTCAGATGCTCTATCACCGAGTCTCCATCCTTCATCCTCAGGTTATACAACTTTATCCGCAGGAACAATTTATTCACCAGAGACTTAGATTGGTACAAAGTCCCTAGCTTGTCCCACAAGGTCTTCGTCGTAGCTTCACCAGATACATTAAACAATACTGAATCTGAGGCACACAAACGTATTGTGCTCTTTGCCTTTCGATCCAGTTTCTTCCAATCTTCATCTGACATTGTCGTTGGTTTAGTACCTAGATCTACCGCAATCCACTAGTCCTTATCCACCAGCAGATCCTCCATCTTGAGCTTCCACAACTCAAAACTCTGACCATTAAATTTCTCGATCTCTATCTTCCCGTCGCTCGCCATCTTCTTTCACAGCAAGAATCGATCCCGCAGATCTCCCACTGAACAGGGTCTACCTCAGGCCCAAGCAAAAAACCCCTCAGCAACAAAGGCATCCCCTTGAAGCCGAAACCTGGCTCTGATACCAAATGTAGGTTTTAACCCTGTATAGAAATTAGTTGCAAATGAATCTTAAAATTGAAAATAAACAATAGCGAGAGCATAAAACATAAAACATATATACACAGATATTTTCCCCCGGATCCCAAATCGGGACGACCAACTTGATTTTTCATTATATTCCTTTTAGTGTTACAACACATATATATACATGCTGAAGCATACATAAACCCCAATCCATTAACCCTGGATTAGAAAATAATCGTAGTTCCCTTGACCGGATCTACAAAATATCAGGGATCGAAAACCATCATGCCCCAAAACCATGTGCAAACCCATGCACAAAACCATGGAAATAATAGTCGTGGAAAGAATATAACACGAACCCAAAAGGGTATTTGTCTTTCAATGACACTTTATTCAGATTTCTGAAATCTATACACAAGTGAATTTCTACGGTCTTCTTCCTTACTGGCACTAAGTTAGACATCAAATTTGAGAAGCGAAGTGGAATTATAATACCAACAATAAATAACCTGTTTACCTCTTTTAGAATGGAGGGCATCAACTTGGGATTCATTCTTCTCAATTTCTAGCGAAAAGGCTTCTGATCCGGTTTCAAAGGAATAGTATGCTGAACTATAATCTTATCATAATTTTTCAGATCAGAATACTCACATGCAAAAACATCGGCAAACTGAGACATGAACGTTGCATATTTCCCTTTCATCTCTCGGCTCAAGTATTTTGAAATCTTGAATATATTGGGCTTTTCAAGAGTCCTAAGATTAAGATCTTTCACTCCTACTTCTGTTGGCAGCATGGTCGGTTTTCATGCAACATCATCTTGGTCAAAAAGCTCCTCCAAAGGCACAAGACCTCTAGGAATGGAGTTATCTTTCAACTGAAGTACTTTCATTTCTACCGCATGCAATTCTTGGTCATTTTCAGAAAATTGGTCATCCATTTGTAAATTCAAAAATTCCTCTTCCGTCTGCAATAAGTTGCTAATCTGTTTGTCATCTTGAAAGACCTACCAATACTGAACATTATCTGGAACAACAGGGTGATGTTTGATGTTTATCTCATACTTCTTATTGGGATACAATGGAATTTTATACATGCTAGCCAAAGTGGCAAGAGAATAAGAAATACCATGTTGTCCTTTGGGATCAATGACAAAGTATACTCGATGAAGGTCTTGAGGATATCTAATACTAAATTTCGGTAAGCTAGAATCCTAGGATGCTTGTCCTTTTATTCCCCTTTGACTTGCTTTATTACCGATTCAGAGTCACCATACATAGAAATTTTCTTGGCACCTAACTTCTTGAGAATTTTCAAGCTGGTTATCAAAGCCTCATACTCTGCTTCATTGTTCGAAAAATCGAATGCTAACTTGTAAGAGGACATTCTAACATTAGGAGGAATGTTAAGAGACTAATTTATAGGGTTGTGAATCCACACTCCAATGTCAACCCCTTCCTTATCCAAGGCTCCATCGAAGTCCATGGTCCACAAAC
This sequence comes from Pinus albicaulis, assembly GCA_034641835.2. Classification (NCBI taxonomy): domain Eukaryota; kingdom Viridiplantae; phylum Streptophyta; class Pinopsida; order Pinales; family Pinaceae; genus Pinus; species Pinus albicaulis. Next base: position 183,448,084 of record CM076578.1, read on the forward strand.
CACTTTCTTCATCGAGATGCTGCAAATTAGATGTCCGAACTTTATTTTCTACTTGAGAAAGGTATGTTGTACAAAAAAAATTTGTGTATTTTACTGTTTCATCTCTTTTTGGGCTGATGCGCTTGGTTCCAAACCACTTGACATCTTTTCTCGATTTTTTGCATTTTCAATTTCTAAAACAAAACTTGAAAACTCAAAAACTTATGTCTTTTCTTCCATCAAAATTTCTGAAGATGTTGAAAATTGATCATTGAATAAGATAAAAGAATCTAAATCCATGTGAACAACATGTATGGGGTGATTATTAGGTTTTTCTATGCTACTGATCATGTACTTCATTTTAATTTCCTGGTATATTTTTTTGAGTTGACCAAAGACCGGTATTGTAGCATATGAAAATTCGAGCTGCAAGGTACCTTTAATTTTTACTGTCCATGTCCGAGAGAGAAGCATTCCAGATCTTGGAGGTGTTATCTCCAAATTGGTATTGATGGGATTCTCCACCAGACAACTTAGAGTAACTCTTTCAAGCCAAATTTTGACTGAGGATTAACCTCTTCAGCCTGAGAGGTCTCTCTCAATTTATTTAATGATTTGCTCAATTAGGTCTTAAAATAGATGGCTAACTCTCTGAGTGTCTTAGTGTATTTGATTTCACATGAAAAATGGGATAAATTTCACTACCATTGAGGTCATGGAGTCAGTATGGAGTCAGTGATAAATAATTTTGCTTATGGAATCTGAGGCTTCTACTGTTTCAATGGAAAAAGATAATACTAACAACATAAACTATTCAATAATCTTAATGTCAAAAGGAATTCAGAGAATGAGGGCATGAATTTTGAGTAATTTAACATCAATACATTGAGAAAAGATATTAATAAAATATAAGGTATAAACTCATTGTAGCAATAAAAGAATCTCAGGTTGAGCCGAAAAACACCATCATTGTCTATTACTAATATTCAAGATTTACAATAATAGTGGTATCAAAGAAACATTATCCAACCTGTTCCAACTCTAAAACTATCTCATTTATAGAGTGAGTATCATAAAAATGATATGCCACCTTGCTAGCTTCAAATTCCCACCTCAGAGACCTATTTCAAATATGGTTACATTCCTAGGGATATTTTTGTTTTGTAGAGTTTGAATACAAAAACGACTCTTCTTTCATTAAATAATTCAACAAATCCATTTAAGAACTCTTATCAACTAAAAAAATTGATTTTCTGAGTGTATTGGAGTATTGATGTGTCATTATGCCACGTGGATGTTGAGCTGGACCTCCTCCAAGTCAAATTTTACAATTTTTTCATAAATTTGGTTAGTGAAAATTATGAAAAATAGGCTTCAAAAACGAGTGTATAATTTCCAAACCCTGATGGATTTTTAGAAAATGAGAGAGGTTTTTGTAGATGGGATTTTTCTGAAGAAAAACCTCTTTCATATTTCTAAAAAATTGTTTCATTTGGTCAAAAATAAAACTTGAAGTTAACTTCTAAAACAGTTATGTACACAAATTTGTAGCGCTCATTTGGTAGCAAACTGCAAAATCCACCTTTTGCATAACCTTTGACCTTTCTGACTGTTGGAGGATCTTCATTGGGGCTAATGAGCTAAATAAATTTTTTTCCCACTTTATTTTGACCATAGATGTGATTTTAAGAAAAATGTCACCTAAATTAGTTTCGTAGTGAAATATGGGCTTCAAGCCTGGGCTTCACTATGAAATTGCCTAATTTGTTGAAAAAAACCAAAATCATCCCTTTTCTTCAAAATTTCACTTTATGGGTCTGCAAGATGATATGATGAAGTATGTTAAGGAAAATTAGGTTCAAACTACCTCTTATCTCATCAAGAAACAACATTTTCACCTTAAGCAAGTTTCTCTATTAATAAAAACAAAGTTGTTTTTTCTGAAATTTAGGGATCAAAAATGATCTCATGTCTCTAGATCCTTGATAGTTGTTGCAAATCCAAACGAGGTTTTTGTAGATCAATTTGTGCTGAAGAAAAAACTCTTTTTTTTTTAAATGCATCTCCAGGTGTCTAGGAACTACATTTGAAAAACATGTCTCAAATAAATAAATAAAAACGCATTCTGAAAATAGAACCGAAATACATCTCCGAATCTCCAAATTTGTAGCACCTTTGAGAAAATTGAAAGAGGTTAATGTTCTTTGCTATGTTATTGAATATAAACTCTCCCAGTTTCTTAGAATTCTTCTTTGTTTTCCCATAAATGGCTCTTGAATTTTATAGCTCAAAAAGTCAAAAAACAGATAAATCCTCAGATTCACTATGAACTTGTTAGGTAGTTTCGTAGCAAAATCTGCCTATTTTGCATAGAATTTGCTACAGAATTGTGAAAAATCATATATGTGACTAAAAAATAAATTTTAAAACAATGCATGTGAACCTAAGGTGGATTTGATAGATACGACTGAGATGACACGACTAATGAAGTGTTTTGGACTTAGGATAAAGAATTATTTCATGAATGTTTTATCAATTTCATGGACCAACCTTATGAGACAGAATGAAACCTAGGTGATTGATCCTAATAAAAATTAAAAATTTATGTGTGATAACAATGGCTCCACTGGGGATGGTGTGCCCCTGTGGTACAACAAAGAACTTAGTTCTAGTGCCTTTAAAAAAAACAAAAAATTCTGAAATTGATGAAGACTTATCCAAACTCTTATGGCCTTCTCCTCGGGCTCAAGCTTGTTGAAAACTGTAATCCCAAATGAAGACTAAATCTATACATTTTGAAAAGATGCTCAGAATACTTGAGCTTATTCACACACACTCCTACCTAACCTAACAACTACAATCTCCATGCTTGATTCAAGCGACATGAAACCTCCAATAAAGCCAATACTCAATGAGATGATCTGATACTTGAACCCTTGACTGTACTTGAGAAACATTGGAAGTGAGTCTTCTATTGGCAACTCAGAATGAGAATCAAATACCTGCTCCATAAGAAATACGAAATTTGTCTTGGCTCATTACTGCAACAAACTTACCATTGGATCTTGGAAACCATGAAAAATCACCTTACCTTGATGAGTAAAACCATGAGCTGAATTCATTCAAAATTGATGGATTCTTTTGTCCTATGTCTTCAATTCCAAGAACAACATCAAATGAAAAGGAAACAATAAGGTTGTCTTCCCTTTCGTGTAAATCAAAAAAACCATCTATGCATCCTTGAATATCTTCAAACATGACATCCATATTGTGTGTATCAAAACTACTCTTTTTTTTATCAAACAAATCATATATAATATTTGGTAGTTTTGCTTGAGGGTTGTCATCTTGATTATGAACACTAAAAACTCCTATACCAACAAATTTAAGCATATCATCCATGTCATTTTTATGATCTCCAAAATGAAAAGATAAAACATGTATATTCAGCTCTTGATGTAGCTCAAGTTTACCCAAAAGTGAACTTTCATCACATGTTACTTCACTATTCAGAATTTTCATGCATGTATTTTCAACAACCTAATCTTGAGGATCTTCTCCTTGACATAAAATTTCAGAAAAGGAATGAGATGAAAAACAATTTGAATGATTTGGCTCATACCTTTGACTGAATATAGATTGACGAGGCTACAAATCCTCATAAATTTCATGTAATATGACTTGACTGTCAAATTGCTGATCTATTTTATCTTCAAGCAAAGAAGACACTTCTTCTTGTTGGAAACCTTCTTGATTACCCTGGAAACTAACATGAAAGGAGAAATCATGAAGTGTCTCTAACATATATTCATCCCTGCAGTCTCCATTATCACCAAGACTTTTAAGATATGGAATGAAAACCTCACAAAAGTCACAACAGTCTTGTAACAATTGTTGGAAATATTGTCATTGATGGCAAAGGAAGTGGCAAAGGAATTGGCATCTGAAACAGT